>NW_004624826.1:3510262-3747276 GCF_000247695.1 Heterocephalus glaber | reverse complement strand
CCCGATCCCTGGTACCAAAAAAAAAAAAAAAAAAAGTCAAACCAATAGAAACCATTAACTCACTTCTCTAAAAAATGAATACAAGAAGTTTTCAACTTCAGCCAATAAATCTAACTATGAGAACAATACATATTATAGTTCCTATAGATTGTTACTGAATAAAGATGGACAGAGAACAGAAATGAAGGAGAAGAAAAGAGACAGACAGAAGGAGAAACAAGGAAAGGGAAGAGGATGGAGATGAAGAGAACTAGAGACCAGCCTGGGGGTGGGAGGGAGAAATAAATATCTTATTGAACATTTTACAGTTGTCACATTAATCTTCACAAAGCCATTTCATTTATTAAAAAAAAATCATGTATTATCCCTGTTCCACAGTTAGGGAAACTGAGGCGTAATAGCCCTACCAGTATGTCCAAGGTCATTTAGCAGGCAAATGGTAGCTACATCTTGGGAAAGATTTCTCTGCTTTCAAGATACATGGTTTTTTGCTCTTCTCCTGTCTTTCCTCTCTGTTCTCTCTCTTCAGTTTCCATTTTTTCAACCCCTGCTTGGTTACCTCTTCCCTTTCTGCCTTTCTCCTTCCTCCCTGCACTTCTCCGATCACCGAATACCGCTGTCACCTGGAGGCTTTGCTTCTCCTCCAGGCTTCAGACTCTAAGTAGTGTTTTTCAGTCGCATCCATCTCTGACTGACCTTGAGGGCTCAACGACATCACTTATGTGGCCAACTCAGTGTCGACACCCCAGTTTCAGCTCATCCCACGGCCTTGTGTGGCTCGTTGCCACCTCGGAGCGTGGGAGGCACTTCTGCAGGTGGAGCGCAGGCAGGAAGGCAGAGTTCAGACAGCAAGAAGTGGCTGGCAGCAGAGGCTGCTACCCTGAGGGTCTGGTTAGTCACCCGCTCACAGTGGAATTTGCTCCATTCTTAGGAGGTAAACCTGTGTTCTAATCTGGAATTCTACTTATTGCTGCTGGGAATAAGATGGAAACCACAGCCTAATCTAGAAGATGGAAACTAAGCCCACAGAGACGATTCTCTTGCTGAAGGGGACAGGACTGGGAAGAGGGGGCCCTGCCTTCCATCCCCATTGTGCAGACCCAGTGGAGTCAGAGGGCTGACGAGAACCTTGATAACAACCCAAGCTTGGGGAACACGGAGATGCTTCCAGCCTACACCTTTGCCTATGTGCCTTCCCCCACCCTTAAAATCAGCCACCGATTCTGAGATGTCATCGAGGAGGCGACACCCCTCCACCCCTTCACTTACTAAATCCCCACAGCAGCTCCCTCAAGATCCTCCCTGACAAGTCGGATCCCGTGCTGCCGTGTTCAGGCTGGTGCACACGAGGGCAGAGTTAATGGGACGTGAATGCCAAGGATGAAGCGCAGGGACTGACAGGGCGTTTGTAAAGCAGCGCACTTGCAGCTTAACCATTGCTGCTTCACGCTTTAGCAGGGCAGCGGGTAGAGAAAGGGGGTGGGACACCCAGTGGGTGCGAGAAGGGGTGGCTCCCTGAAAGAGGGGGTAGAATAGGGTGTTTAAAGTTTAAAATGCAAATGTATTGTGGCCTTCATAGTGCATTGTTAAGAGTAAGGGACTAAGGAGCCCCCATTCTGGGCAGGCATAAGTACATAGCATTGCTTTCCTTGGTTCTTTGGTCAACGTGACAATCTCCCTGGTTCAGTACTTCAATGATCCCCATTTTACACACGAGGAAAATGAGGCTTAGGGAGGTAACTAAGTTTCCCGCACATGTCCTGGGCATGATGTAATCTCTGCATGTCCGCTGCATGTCAGCTGTGCAAGAAGAAAGGCAGAGGAGCCGGGAACGAGCCGAGAGTGAGGCCAAAGGTGCCAGCAGTGGCCACGAAGACATGCCCGTGGAGAGGATTCTAGAAGCAGAACTCGCTGTTGAACCAAAGACAGAATCCTATGGTGACATGAACATGGAGAACTCGGTACGTGGGCTATCATTTACGTCAGGCTCATTTCTTGGGTCTGTCTGGGGGTGGAGGAGGGAATCGCAGAGTGCCAGGACCTGTCCCTCATGGGACTTTGTTCCTTTTCAGACAAACGACCCTGTCACCAACATATGCCACGCTGCTGACAAGCAGCTTTTTACCCTTGTTGAATGGGCCAAGCGCATCCCCCACTTCTCGGATCTCACCTTGGAGGACCAGGTCATTCTGCTCCGGGCAGGTAAAACATACGGCGTTTCTGTTTTTCTTGGGGCACTCACTTTGGCTGCCCTTCTGAAACTACTCTTGGGATCCTAAAATAAGTAACTGGTTGGAGTTGCAGCTTGTGTAGGCTGTGTGGCAGGTAGACACAAAGGTGCTGGTTTTTTTTGTTTGTTTTTCAGTTCTGGGGACTGGACCCAGGGCCTTGTCACTGAGCTATGATCCCCTCCCACCCCTACTTAAAAAAATGTTTTTTGAGACATTGCTAAGTTTCTGAGGCCAGGTTGGAATTTGGGATCCTCCTGCCTCAGCCTCCCAAGTAGCTGAGATTCCAGGTCTGCACCAGCACACCTGGAAGGTTGCTCTTTTTTATGTATTTGTAGACTTGTAAATTTGGATAGCCCTCCTAAAAACTCTTCATTCTCAAATGAAACATTGTTAATGAAAGAGAGGGACTCTTTTCCCATGCAAATATTGTAGTGGTTTTATAGTTAGCATTTAATTTTCAAGGAGTCTTAAATCACTTTTATTGAGGATAATTGGATGCAGTGCTTCATTATTGTAATGGAATTAGTAAATGGAGATATTTCCATTTCACAGGTAAGACCAGAAAGCCAACACTAGGCAGTTTCAACTCTCTTCCCGGTTAAGATTCCATGCATTGCATTCTCTCTCACCTCCCATTTCTGGGGCACTGGGCACTCTTGACATCTGCCACATCTGCTTTTGTCACAGGGAAATTTCATGAAGACTGTTTCTTGCTTTGGGAGCCAATCTACTCATGTATCCCCGGTAGATAATGAGCCATCGGTGGGTGTCCACTGAGAGCTACGTACTGTGCTGGCTGTTGCTAGATAATGCCAAAGAAATAAAGCAGGTTGTCAGGTCCTGGGGGGCAGAGGCTTCAAGGTCTGTTCACTTCACCCACCACGCCAGCTCACATAGTGACTGTTATCTAGTGAAGCTTCAAGTCACGTTTGTTGAGTGATTTACAAAAGAGCCCTGTCTCCCAGGTGTCATTCTGGGCTGGATGGGCAAGACCATGGGAGGATGTGCAGAGCCACAAAGTCGGAAGACCTCACTTTTATCCTTCACTTCCTCACTAGCGGTGTCATCTTGAACTGGACCTGAACCTCCCTAGAGTTCCAGTTCTGCTTTTAGTCCGCGGGACAATAATGCATGCACAGGACTCTTCTCCGTGAAGCAAGAACACTGCTGGCTTCCCCTCATGGTCTCCCTTTGTCCTTGCAGGGTGGAATGAGCTGCTGATCGCCTCTTTCTCGCACCGCTCTGTTTCCGTGCAGGATGGCATCCTTCTGGCCACAGGCCTGCACGTGCACCGGAGCAGCGCCCACAGTGCTGGTGTGGGCTCCATCTTTGACAGGTGCTTCCAGTATTTCTGTGCATGTGCGTGCGTGCGTGTGTATGCCCATGGATGTACACACAGGAGTGTATATATACATGCATTTATGTGTGTGCATGTGCCTTATGGGTAGTGCCAAGGCGTAGGACAGGCAGCCCAAACACGTGCACGTGGCTACGTAGAGACCATAAAACATGAAAACATGAACCTTGGGAATGAGTTTCGGAGTAAAAGCAAGGGTGAGATTATGGTACAGCGGAACTGACCAGAGTCCCACTGAGTTCCTGGGCAGACGGAAGAACCTGTTCTCCCTGTGGGTTTCCAGAGAACTAGTAAAGACACAGGGAGGGTGAACTGCTTATCCCAGGGACAGGGGATCTGCTGAGAAGGCCAGACAGGGAGGGCTGAGGTTCCCAGTGGACTTTGTAGAAACTCTGGGGAAGGGAAAGGCCTGTTGCATACGCAGACCCATCTCCGCCAGACAGTGATACTCTGTCAGGGATTCGGTGCCTAATGGTGCTGCAGGAAAATGGGCAGATTAAGGAGATGGGGTGAGAGATGAGGGACTGGTAAAGAGGAGAGCCAAGCCGAAAATGGTGCCAGAGCCCCAGGGCTTGTTTCTACTTGCATTATAAATGGTCTTCTTGGGTCACGCGGTCTTCTCGGGTCACATGGTCTTCTCGGGTCATGTGCACGTCCAAGTCCACCCAAGACGTCTCTGCTCCTCCCCACCCTCTCCCACCTGTTCAGTGTGGAAGTCAGCACAGTTTCTGGAATGACCCAGCCCCTTCAAGGAAGCCAGAGAGTCCTGCTCTGTCACTGAATTGCTTATCCTAGAGATCATTGCTCTCTGCTGGTTCTTCCCAAAAGCACCACTGCCTTGCTTTGCTTTGTTGCATTTCTAATTTCCAAGTCTTCCAAGATGCCTCTCCAGTCAGCTGCTCTGAGTTTACTGCTTGCTCCTTGGTCCATCCCTCAAGCTTTGTCCATGGCAGTTCTTTCACCAGGCTTTGCATTGCAACTCATTGCTTCTGTGTCTGTTTCTTCATTTAAACTATAATCTCTTTGAGGGAACAGACTGCATCTTACTCATCTCTGTGCCCCTAATACCTGGAGCACCTTCTGGGAAGTGGGCGGGTCCATAAGAAATGTTGGCAGGACTCACTTTGTTGGTCTTTGGTCTGGTACTCACGGTTTTCTCACTGGCTGCCCTTGTTTCCTACAGAGTCCTCACCGAGCTGGTTTCCAAAATGAAAGACATGCAGATGGACAAGTCGGAGCTGGGGTGCCTGCGAGCCATAGTGCTGTTTAACCCAGGTGACTTCGTGGGGTTGAACCTCCCCCGAGCTTGGTGTCCACGGCTCTGCGGTGTTTTGATCCTCTAGCTCAGCTGACACAGAGCAGAGTCGCCACATCTGGGCCTGATGTTCTGTAAATTCATACTGGATGGATGACTATAGGTCAGGCCTGAAGCCATCCACAAACTTTCCTTGGCTTGCCCTGGGGTCTTGCTGATGCACCCTCCTCCTCTGGAGCTCCTCTGCCCAGAGGCTGTCCACCCAGAGTCTGGACACTGTGCCTGTCTGGAAAGTGGGATAAACGCTGCATCTCCAGGGACCCCCCTTTTCTTTTTTTTTTTTTGGCAGTACTGGGGATTGAACCCAGGTCCTTCTCTGAGCTACATCCCCAGCCCATTTTTAATTTTTTTGTTTTTGGTACCAGGGATCGAACTCGGGACCTTGCACTTTTGAGGCAGGTGCCGGAACCACTGAGCTAAATCCCCAGCCCCTAAAACGATTCGCTTTTTTTTTTTTTTTTTTGGTATCGGGAATCAAACTTGGGTTCTTGCGCTTGCGCAGGCTGTCTTGACCTCTATCCAGAGGTCCTGACACGATCTTTGAGCTGTCCTGAAACGAGCCTTGAGTGGTGGCACGGGGCATGCTTGGGGCAGCTGGGGAGAAGAAAAATGGTGGTGAAGGAGGTGGTAAAAATGTTCTGACTCTGAACGTATGGGCAAAGCCGGTGGGATCTGCTCATGGATGAGACGTAGATGTGAAAGCAAGAAATGTAAAGTATGACTTGGGCCTTTTGTTGTTGTTGTTGTTTTACTGAACAATTTGAAAAATGGAGTTCTCATTTTCGGAGTTAGGGGAAAACTCCAGGGGAAGCAGTTCTGACAGTGGGTGGGTAGGAATCAGGATTTGTCTGCGGATATTAAATTCAGAGATGAATAGTAGACGCCCAAGAGTATTTCAAGGAGGTGATGGTGATCAGTGACAGCACGTGCTGCAGCCAGTGCCCAGAAGTGGGTCTTCAGAGTCACGCAGGACTTCACGCAGAGCGTCAGCTCCGAGTTAGGTGGTGAGTTCTGGATGTGGGACACACGCCAGCTTGGTTTTTTTACCCAGCTCATTACGTAGTCCGTGGTTAGCACATAGGAGGCGCTCAGTAAATGTGAAGATATTTCTGGAATGGGTGGATAAGCTGGAGCTCTCCTCCTCGGAGAGAGTGGGGAAACCATCGGGCTAGGAACCGGGTTTAAAACAGTTTATTGGGAAGCCGAGGCACAGGGAGGACAGCAGGCAGACACAGAGCACTGGCTTGCTTTCTTCACAGCTGGGCCTGCTTGGGAGCCTCTCCTGATGCCGTGGCAGTGTGCCAGAACAACCCGCAGGGCGGAGGTCCCGCTGAGGTGTAAACCAGAGGCTGAATCTCGTCTTTTTCAGATGCCAAGGGTCTGTCCAACCCCTCGGAGGTGGAGACCCTGCGAGAGAAGGTTTACGCCACCCTGGAGGCCTATACCAAGCAGAAGTATCCCGAGCAGCCAGGCAGGTGAGTGGTGAGGAGAACCGCAGCTGCCCCCACTCTGGGCTCGGCCGGCGAGCCCTGCCCTGCAGCAGCACCCAGTCACGGTGCCCAGCCTGCTGGCATCCTGGGCCGGCCGGAGCGAGGAGCAATTGTCTTGGGCCGCTGATATAATATATAATAGCATTACTGTAAGTAAGTAACAAAGCTTTCTTTGTTTTAAAATATTTTTATTGTAACATTAAGAAAAGAGGGGAGAGGCAAGCAGCCCCTGGGCTGCAGGTTGGTCACAGCTATGAGATGTTTCCAAATGTTTAGTTCCTCATAATGGGCCGAATACATTAGCTCCATGAGGCGAGAGGTGTCGGTTCTGCCCACTCAGTGCCCACTGCTCCAGTGTCTGTGTCCAAACCCCCTCCACAACCAGTACAGCAGCCCCCAATCCAAAGCTGGACTTTGGGCTGCTTTGGCACCATCAGTCAACCTTGGTCTGAAAATACTCAATGGATACTTCCAGAAATTACTCATAAATTTTATATACCTTTTATTGCATTATAATGTTATGATGGTTTTATTTTGTTATCTTGTCATTAACTTCATACTTGCCTAATTTATAAGTTAAACTGTATCATATATACACATATATATGATAAAAATATACCTAGGGTTTGGTGGCCCTGGGGTCTTGAAGGTAAGGGTGTCTACCTCTGCATCTTTAAATGTTGGGTGGACAAGTGAATGAAGGGATCACTGTGAGAATCATGTTCTCCATTCCAAAAGCAAAGGAGGCCCAGAAAGTGTGGTCACAGCTTCAGGATTCAAAGCTGGTCCCTATTAGAGGTGACTGGGGACCCGGGTCTGACTTCACAAGCCTGTGATGGAGGTGTCTGTTTTGCTGCTTGGTCCGCCGCACGGAAAGCCCTGTGCAGTGCAAAGGACAGGTTTGGGGCCAGGGCTGTGGCAGAGTTCTGTCCACACGGCCTCATTGAGCCATCTAACAGTATAGCTACTGCAAGATACTGAACACGGCCTCGCCAGCTTTCCCTGGAAAACGCAGCTGACCAGGAACATCTCCTGCAAACTCTGGCTAAAATGAGAAAATATAGTCCTGTAATCTCACGGAAATTGGAACTGAAATGGAAAAGATTGCCTTAAAGACACTTTCGTTTTATCTTTAGGATTCAATTTATAATACCCTCTGTTGTGACTAATGACTTTTATTCCTCTTGAAGTCTAATTCCATTCAGCCGTTTATCAGGGATCATAAGTCAGCGTCTCCCCACTGTCCAGGACAGGCTGAGCTGCACTTTTGATCGGGGGCTGTGAGGAAACTTAGAGGTGGGGTGCAGCCTTTGGTGCAGTGAATTAGCGGGCGAGGCATTAGGTAGGGTTTACCCCATGATAACAGACCTCCCGAAAGTCAGTCACCAAACGCAGCAGGTGTTCTTTTTCTCGCTGTTCAGTGTGGGCAGGCAGTGAGTTCAGGGGCGCTGTCTTCCACATGGTCACTCAGGGCCCTTGCCCTTCCTTCTTCTGGCTCCACCGTGACCCGGAGCACACTGAGGTCTGCACCAGGTGGTGGACTGGGACGGTGGAGGAGCAGAGGAATGCCCATCTGGATGAGACAGGCCCCAAGAGCTCCCTCACTCAATCGCTGCTTCCCTCGGCTGAAGCTTAGTCACATGGCCCAGCCCACCACAGAGGATGCTGGGAAGGGGCCCCCGCTGTGTGTCTAGGAAGGAAGAGAGGATGGAATTCAGTGACCACACAACAGACTCTCCTTCAGCTGCAATAGGAGAGACTGGAAGAGCCTCAGTGAGGTGGGACCGCCTGGCTCTGGCAGGTAGGAGCCCAGTGAGCCATGGTAGCTGAAAGCCTGAACTCCATGCTTTCTCGTGAATCTCCCAGCCCCACAGGCACATTAGATATGTTTCTGGTGCACACACTGTAAGCAGGGGAGACACATCCTTTAACTAAAATTGACCCTGGGAGGGCCGGGGATTTAGCTCAGTGCTTTCGCTGCCTGCTGCGCAAACGCAAGAACCCAAGTTCGATCCCCAGTGCCAAAAAAACAAAAGCAAAAGCAAAACTAAACTAAAAAAATTGACCCTGGGGCCTGCTGCTAATCTTTAAAAACAAAAACCCAAAAGACACTCAGCCCTTTCTTTCCCTAATTACAAAACCAGTGCTTGCTTTGGTAGGAAAGAAGGAAAATATTAAAAAAATAAATAAATAAATCAGCACACGCACAGGGGAGCCCATTCCCTGTAATCTCAGCACTCTAGGAGGCTGAGGCAGGAGGATTACAAGTTCCATCCCAGTCTGGGCAACTCAGCAACAGTGAGGCCCCATCTCAAAATAAAATATAAAAAAGGGCTGGGGATCTAGCTCAGTGTGAAGGCCCTAGATTCAGTCCGCAGTACTGGGGGAAAAAAAGGAAAGGAAAGAAAAAAAGAAAGGTCAAGTAGTAACATTTGGTTGCAAATATTTTGTTTCAGTGTCTTTGTGTGTCTATGTGTATATTCATACAACTATATTTGCAGATACGAATTTGTAGAGTCTTCCATATTATTTTTCTTCCATTAGCCATTCTGGGAATTTTATCCAATTATTGAAAAGCATAAAATGATCATTTTAAAAAGCTTAGTCATATTTTGCAATGTGGATTTTTTTTTTTTTTTGGTACTGGGGATCGAACTCAGGACCTTGTGATTGCAAGGCAGGCATGTGACACCACTGAGCTAAATCCCCGGCCTGTGGATATATTTTTATGTGTTTAGGATTTTCCTAAGAGTATCACTTTAAAAACTTTGGAACTTGGACTGGGGATTTAGCCCAGTGGCACCTGCACCTGCCTGGCAAGTCCAAGGTCCTGTGTTCGATCCCTGATACCAAAAAAAAAAAAAAAAAATTGGAACTTGCCTCCTTCTGGAAGAGGCCTTTGGGTTCTTACTGTCTGTTGGATCAGGGAGCGGGCAGAGCAGGTCCCCTGGGTCCCCTTAGCGGGTACAGCACAGCCTAGACGCTGTGAGTGCTCTGCCCAAGTGTTCCCGGGAGGCCAGCAGCTGCCCCAGGGTGTTGCTTGGCTGCTGCAGGCAGGTGAGTGTGCTGAAGGTGGTCACCTGTCGGTTGCAGAATCCTGTTGAGAAGGGTGCTTTTCTCAGTGGTGGAGTGCTGCCACTCCGTGGGCACTCCGTAGAACTGCACTTCACGGTGGCTGAGTCTAAACTCAGGAGGGCATAGGCTCACACACACTCTCTTGCACACGCAGCAGGGACCTTCGAAGACCGCAAGTCCCCGGGCTGGTTGGAGGCAGGGTCAGTTCTGTGTCTTCGCCCGTGAGGGCATGGGTGGCGATGTGGTCTAGTTCTTCCTCCGCCCTCCGTGAATGACGGAGTCTGAGGCAAGCCTAGGACGCGCCACGGACGTCCTCAAGAGGCCATGAGGTCCTCCTTCTGCCTGTAAGGCTAACTAGCCCTCTGGCCTGTTTCTGCAGCTCCCCGGGTTTAGAGATTTTCCGGCTCCCTCGTCCCCGCTTCCAGGCTCTCCTAGCACAGCTCGGTGGAGGAGATTGCCTGTCACCCTTGCCCTCTGGCCCCCCTGCCCTGGCACCCGTGCCCTCTGCCTCCTTGCAGGTTTGCCAAGCTGCTGCTACGCCTCCCTGCTCTGCGCTCCATCGGCTTGAAATGCCTAGAGCACCTCTTCTTCTTCAAGCTCATAGGGGACACCCCCATTGACACCTTCCTTATGGAGATGTTGGAGACCCCACTGCAGATCACCTGAGCGCCGCCAGCCACCCCCCCCCACCTGGGCAGGTGTGTGTGGAGCCCCACCCTGCCCACGTTCCTCCACTGCCCAGCCCGACCCCCACACTCTTATTCCTAAAATGTGATGCTTACAATAAAGAAATGCTTTCTACACGTGAGACTTTTATAGGTGGAGTTTTGTATAGATGTTAAAGGCAACTTTTCTTTGCTATCTAGGGGCTGAGGTCTTTCTGGAAGCTCTTGGGAAAACTAACCAGGCCTCTGTACATAGAGTTGGTTTAAATTATTTTTTCACTTGCCATGGAAAGCAAACAAAGAGTAAAATAATAAAGTTGATCTTGGCATTGTCGAGCGTGGGGTGTGTTACTGTGCAGCAGCGAGGTCTCTTGGATGGGAAGCATGGTACTGGGGCTGAGCTGGGGATTGCGGCTGGAATTCAGCCGGATGCATGAATCTGTATGGGGCTTCAGGGCACAGCCGGCTCTGTCCCAAGGCAGCCCCTGGGGAGACTGGGAAGAGACACTGTCTTTCAGAGTCCACTTGGTTTCTTAGTTTTGTTTTTATTTTTCCCTTCCTAAGAATAATGAGCAGAAAGAGCCTTGTTCTGATTGGGAGCAATTGAATAGCAGAGCCAAAGCAGATGTTCTCTTGATTCTTGGGAACTGGTGGGCAGGGATAACAAAGGAATGGATTCTCTATCATTAACCAGAGAGTTTAGCAAAAAGGCTGGAGCATTATTTCCCATTCTTATGTAGCCCAACATAGCTTGTCCTCCTGTGGAAAAGAGGAAATCCTCTCCCAGAACATAGCCTTGCCTCTCCAGGTTTACCTATTGGCCTGGAGCCTTCCCTTTGCTTAGATAGTGAGCCTTTTGAAGGTGGGCCCTGAGTCTACCACAGCCAACCTAAACAGCCCATTATCTTCACGAGACCTTCCTGCCATCTGGAGGGTAAAGCTTAACAGATACACAAGTATGTACCATGAGTTACATAGCACCACAGGGTTGTAGGTGCACAACCCGAACAACTGCTGGTGGTAGTCATGCTTCCCTTCTCTGTACCACCATAAGCTCACCCAGGTCCTAGCATACCATAGGCACACAGTAATGAGTGTTGTTGAATTGGGTCCACACAACAGAAAAGAATTTCCTCAAGGGTAATGGTGATGGCTATCACCTCATTCTCTGTCAACACCCTGTCCCCTCAGAAAACCCCAAGGTTTAATCCAATCCCAGTGCACTCATCAGTGATCATACAATTGTGGAGAAGCTAAAATTGCTTTTTCTCTGGGAAAGGTAAGGAGTCGCTAAGCCTTGGACATTGTATCGATCAGCTTTCCCACTGCAGAGGCAAAATATCTGACACCTGCAACTTAGAGGAGAGATGTATTGGCTCACGGTTTCAGAGGTTCCAGTCCATAGTCAGATGGAGCCAAGGCAGAAACATCATGGTGAGAAAGTGTGGTAGAGCAAGGCTGTTCCATTCAAGGCAGCTGGGAAGCAGTGCAGGTTGGACAGAGCAAGAGAGGAAAGGCCCAGGGACCGGATACAGTGCCCAGGGTCAGGCCTCCATGACCCACACAGACACACACACCAGTGTGCTTTACTAATTCCCTAAACATCACTCAAGCCAATCAAGTTGACAATCAAGAATAACCATCACAGACAGAAATCCATTGGATGAAAATCTTATTTCTGCTGCATCTTTCCTTTTCATTTTTATAAGCATTTGATACGACCCATACGGTTGGGAGAGGGGAGCAGAATTCCACTCTAAGCTCCCTGACCTCTTTCCTCTGCCATCCTAAGTCACAGGACACATGCTACTGCCTTCCAGGAAACTCACTGCCTGCCACTGCTGGGAAACCGAAGTCCCCTTCCAGTCTTTAATGTCTCCCTCATGGGACCCTTTCTCCCACCCACAGTAAATACAGGCTGCTCAAGGCCCTGCAGGAGTCTGCACTGTCACCAGGCTCTGTGTCTCCCAGAACCACTGGCAGGGCACCTCCCTGAGCTGAGGCCTCTCTTCGAAGGCTGGTCTGTGACATTCAGAGCGCAAAGGCCACCTCCATCCTGATCTGGTCTCCCTCACACCCCTGGCTGGGCACCTGAGGGGATGTTCAGCCCCAGGTAGAGCATTTTTGCTTCCCTGGCCCCCTGAAGCCATGACAGGCTGCCTGGCCCTTTTCTCTGAAGAGACCCTCTTCCTCCCTCAGATGCTCCCCACCTGGCTGCACCCACTCTGTGGTCCTGATGAGTGTCTTGAACCTCAGAGCTCCACACGGTCCAGCCTGACTTGTTACACAGGTAATAAAGCAGAGTGATCCAGCCTCATTGCCCAGTGTCCTGGTAGAATGTGGCCCTGTGGCTGCAGGGTGAAAATTCCATGGATTCTAGACTCTGACGGCTGGAGCCTGGCCCCTGAACTGCCCATAGGAGGTCTTTGCAGGGCGGTGAAGCTGCTCAGCCTCTCTGGCTCTCATTTCTTCCCTTTCTTTTTTTCCTTAAAGTCACATAATAATACTCTTAAATACAAAAAAGCCATAAACCCAAGGGTGAGAGGTTGTGATTTGGCATAAGATGAATTTACATTTGAGTCCTGTCTTGGTCATTTGTGACAGACATAGACCTCACAGAGCCTCGACTGCCTAGTCTGTACAATGAAAAATTATACCCCCTCCACCCAGGATCCTAAGAGGAATCCTGAGAGGAAACTTCTCAGCACAATGACTCGTGCTGAATATAGGCAAAAAGATTATTTTATTCTGAAGAATGAGACTGTAGTGCAAATGTAATTTTGGATTTGGAGATTACTAGATTATTCTGTTCCACAGCCTGGCCTGGTTCATTCAACAAACTATACAAGGAATCAGGACTCTGATTTCTAGTTTGGGTTTAATATTAGTTTTCTAGACTGTATCTTCAGCAGTTGTCATGGTTTGGATTGAGAATGTCCCCCAATGGCCTCATGCACTCATAGAGGGCCTTTTGGAAGGTGATTGAATCATGAGGGTGATGTAGCTGGCTTGCTATTAGGAAGCAGGTTCTGGTTGGAAGAGGTTCATCATGGGGCATGACTTGGACTGGTCTATTTCCCTTTCCAGCTTCTTATCTGTCTCTCTCTCTCTCTGTTTCCGGGCTACCACAAAGAGTGCCACTTTTCCTCTGCCTATGCTCTTCTGCCATACAGTTTCTGTCTTTCAGCCTGCTGGACTAAAACCGTGAGCCAAAATAAACTTCTCCTTTTAGATATGAGTGTCAGGTATTTTGTTCCTTTGATGAGGAAAGTGGCTAAGACAGATGTTGGTGCTGAGAGTGGGGTTGTTGCTGTGAATGTACTTGATCACATGATTTGGAAGACTTTCAAAGTGACTCATGGGAAGAATCTGGAAAGGTTTGGTAATGCCAGCTAAAGAATTCTGGAATTCTGTAAGCCAAGATTAATGTGAGATTCTGGGTGGAGCTCAGAAGATCGGAAAACTGATAAAGGCTTTGGGAAGTTGGCGTTGTGAATAATGGCTTTGTTGGCAGTTGAGCTCAAGATCATATATGTTACGTTCTGGAAGAAAGTTTGTCTACATTTTCCCTGTGTCCTGAGTCTTGCAGGACACTGAGATTAGGGTGGTTGACTAATTAATCTAGTGGAAGAAATTTCAAGGCAGCCCAATGTTGATGCTCTGGCATCGTACTCGTGACAGGTTTTAGGCATGTTTACCATGAGAAGCAGAGCCAAAAGCAGAGCAGAGAAATTGCAGCATGTAAAATCAGGGTCTGTAGAGTTCGGACTTACAAAGTTTTGGTCAAGGAGTACTTGGTTGCTGAAAAGTTTAGCATTAAAAAGAAGTCAAATACTTTACAAGACAATAGGAAAGATGCCTTCTAGGTATGTGAGGAATCCACAAGAATCTACTCAAAGAAGGCTCTATGATACAAAACTGTGAAGCTTCCATTTGAGAAGAGAGCCCTGGGGCACTGTGTTCAAGAAGAGCCAGCCAGGGAATTGATTTGCTGGGATTTGTTTCACAGTGCCCAGCCATTCAGGCACTCAAGAAGCTGCTGCAAACACGATCCAAGGGGTCTCTGGTATTGCTTGAGCTGACAGAAGACAGCATTATCCACATGGTGCTGGTTTTGTAAGCATGCAGAATGCAAGATTTGTTGGATTAGGGAGGTTTCTACCCAGATATCATAAGAAGGCCTGGGAGGCAAAGCCATGTGTCCCTGAGAGGGCAGTACATGTAACTGTGAGAGTGAAGCTGAAAGTTCAGTGGAGCCCAGGAAGTTTGAGAATTCAGAAATGTGAAACATCTGAGGATATCCATAGGCAGTAGGTGAGAATGAAGTCACCCCAAGAGAGAAGCCATGAAGAATGTAACTGGAAATGGTGTAGGCAAAAGCCCACCAAGCCCTTTGGAATCCATATCTCACCACAATTTAGCCTGGTGCTGGGGATGGAACTATAGGATTTAATGTTTGTCTGGCTGGGTTCAGTTTTGCTTTGGTCTGATTTCTTTCTATTCTCCATTCCTCCCTTGTGGAAATGGGATGTTTACTTTGTGCCACTGTAGGTTGGCAGTATTTAACTTTCTTTTTTATTTGTACAGGCACTCATAACTAAGAGTTTGCCTTGAGTCTCAGAAGAGACTTTTAGACTTGGACTTTTTAGCAATGCTGGAACTTTTAGTACTTTGGCAACTCTTAGAGATGGACCAAATATATTTTGCATAAAGAGATGCACATGAGTCTTTCGGAGGCCTGGGGTGGAATGCTATGATTTGGATCAAAAATAACCCCCAAAGCCCTCATGTGCTTTCTTTGGAAGATGATTGAATCATGAGGGCACTAGAGCTGACTTGCTGCTGGGAGGTAGGGTCTGGTTGGAAGAGGCAGTCCACTGGGCGTGACTTGGAAGGGCCTATCTCCCTCCCCAGCTCCTCACCTCTCTCTCTCTGCTTCCTGGTTGCCATGATGTGAGCAGCTTTTTCTCTGCTCTACCCTTCTCCCATACCATTTCGATCTTGGAGCCACAACAGTATCCATGAACCAAAATAAACCTTTCCTCCTTTAAGTTGCTGGTGTTGGTTATTTTGTCCCAGCAATGAAGAAAATGACTAAGACAGCAGAAAAATGGGAATGAACTATCACATTTCCCCAACAGTGCTGGTAATAGAAAGGCTTATTCAGGTGGTGAGGACAATACGTGTGCAGAGGATTCTGGAGCTGTACAGCCATCTTTGGAGCCAAATCTGGGAGAAACTAGTTTAGGAGAGAAGTATGGCTATAAGAAGGGCTTGGAGTTAGCCCAGGTGTCCTTAATTAAAACTCCATTTGGTCACCAAGTGACCTTTGGGTGCATGACTTAACCTCTGAAAACTCAGTTTCCTACATTGAAAGTTTGGAATAACAACAGTACTTGTTAACTGGAACTGGTTGAGAGAATTAAATGAGATGATCTAGGAAACACAGGAGCACACAATGTGCTTGCTGAATAAACTTCAGTACAATATCCATTATTATGGATCTAAATCGTTTTCTTAAGATTCCTGTCCTGAGAAGAAAGTTCTGGGCCCCATGGAAAAGCCCCTTCCCCATGGCTAGATTTTCTTACCACAACCCTTACCCAAGCACTCCTACATATCTGCCATAGTCCCCCAATTACAGCCGACCAAAAACACCATCTCTGCCTTCCTCAGAGAGCTGGTATGGAAGTCAGATGACACAGTCTCATGACTTCACTTTGTGGACTCCTGAGGATGATTGAAAAGATGTTATTTGCACAGTGAACATTTATGGGCCTTGAACTCTCCTTTTCATATCATTCAGGAAAATCAATCGAATGATCTTTAGTGAATTAATTAATTAGGTACTGGGGATTGAACTCAGGGCCTTCACTGAGCTACAGACCCAGGCCTTTTTAAAATTTTAAATTTTGAAACAAAGTCTCACTAAGTCCTTAAATTACCCAGGCTAGGCTCAAAGTTGAGATCTTCCTGCCTCAGCCTCCCAGAGTGCTGGAATTATAGGTGTGCACCACTCTATACAGCTGGCTATATTTGGTGACAATTTTATATTACTTTCTTTCTCAAAAATTGTTAATGACTTCCTTATGTCTACCAAGCAGTCTCACCAGGGAGCAAGCTTTTCAGCCCTCACCCTTAACCTTCACAGGATATACGCACAACAAACAATGACCTGAACTCAACTGTTAACAGTAGTGCGATTGAAAAACTCAGCTATAAAGCACCACTAATACAATAAAATAGCCAGGGAGATTTTCATATTGCTTTTGGAATTTCGACTAAAACCCCAAAGTGAGGCCCAAAGGAGCTACAAGATGCAGCCACATGGGACTTATTAAGGTAGACGAGTTGGCTCTGGGACTGTTGGCCTTTAACTTTTCTTGAGCCTGTAATCGCAGAGCCTGAAATTTCCGAGGAAAATTCCTTAGAGTAAGGAATGTTGGGGAGCAGACTTGTACCTTCCTGAGTGCACCTGGCATGGGGTGGGTGTGGGTGTCCACCTGACAGAGGGGCTGGTGTCTGGCGCCCCCTGCAGCAGAGACACACAGACTCATTTGCCATCAAAGGACGAGGGAGACCTTGGATTGGACTGGACCTTTTAATGCCAAGATGTGTTATTGTGAGCTTTGCCTGAAGTATTGTCTAAGGGAAGGAGTGGGAGAACCACAGAGCTGGCTCAAAGACTGTGGCAGAGTGACAGCAAAGCCTTCTCCTGTTTGTGTCTTTCAGACTTTGGGTGCTTCTCAATACCAGTTGTGCCAGGACAAATGGAGGCCCCAGGTGAACCCTGACTTGACTTTGCCTTCCTTGGG
Organism: Heterocephalus glaber; assembly: GCF_000247695.1. The sequence continues at coordinate 3,730,328 of NW_004624826.1, read as the reverse complement.
CACCAGCCCTTCAGCCTGGGCAGCAGCCATTATTGCTCCCCTCAGAATTAGGCAAGATGACCTGTCTGAGCCTGCAGCCCAGATGTAATATAATGACTGAACGTTGCCCCTGAGATAATCCCAGGCTTTCAACATGGCAACTGTCTTAGTCACTTTCTCCTCCCAGGGAAACAATACCCAACACCCACAGCTTACAGGAGGAGGCGTTTATTTTTAGCTCATGTTTCAGAAGTTTCAGTCTTGCATGACCAGCAGCATGGTGGAAGAGTCTGGCAGAGGAAAGCTGCTCATATCATGGTGGCAAGGAGCCAGAGCTTGAAGGGTAGGCTGGGGAGGGAGATGCACCCTTCCAGCTCCCATGACTCGCCTCTTCTGACCAGACTCCACCTTCTAACAAGGCAACTATAGCACCCCCACAATCCAGTCCTTTCTGAACACAAGGCTTTGAGGGCCATTTTAGATCTAAGCCATAACAGCAGCCAAGGGTGTTATAGCTGGCTCTAGAGAAGTCAGTTTTCTCTTTCTTAGTACATTCCATAGCACGCTCACCTCCAACCAGCTGAGCTATTTCTCCAAAGCCCTGGATGTATCTGTGCTCGGATTTTCTCCTCTGCCTGGCATGACTCCTTCACCAGCTGGACCTGTCCCAGTCCTGCCCACTCAGCCATTGCTACAGCTCTACAAAGCTGTCCTGAGCTATCTCTGGAGTTTTACCATTATTTTGTGCTTCCACTTGAACACAGTGAGCACCAGGCATTGCATTAGAGACTAGTTATACACACTTCCAGCATGACTTATAAACTCCTGAGTGTAGAGATCATGTCTGATTTAGCTCCATCTCTACAACAGCTCCTAGTAGAGCCCAGCCCGCAGTTGGCATTCAACAAGTCCTTGGCACAGTTGATGCCTCTGGTTTCGGTCCCCACAGATGACAGTCCACTATGGCAGTCCAGAAGTGTGGTTCCACTGCAAGCCAGGACCTTCCCGGGAGCCACAAGGCAAAAAACCAGACTGTTAGCAGAAGGCTTGAGGTCTGCAGTCTGCCAGCTCACTTTCCATGGGCATGGTGGGCTGCACCGAGGAAGCTGAAGTGTGCACTTTGTCTTTGGGGGAGACAGGAAGTGAGGAAAGCTGAAGGGCTACTAAGAAATGATGTGTCTATAGTACTTCAGTTTACAGAACACATAGAAGTCTGCGATCATAGCCTGGCTTTGTGGCAGTGGGAAGGGAGCTGTTTTTATTTTCATTTATTTTTTTGATTGGCCCCTGATATTTGCATTCAGGTATGAGGCACCCATTTTTAAGACGAGGAAAGGAAGACTCCAGCCTTTCAATGGCCGGTCCAGGACACATGTCATGGTTGGTTTAAGGCATTCAGATGTGGAACAGGTGCCATGGGAATGCAAGACCTTTGGGCTTTATTTTGTACCCAAGAAAAATCTGTAAATTGAAAAGCTGGAACATACAAAGGAGAAAATATAAAATAATAAGAAAGATGCTTTTTAATAAATGTGGAACTTGGCCAATCAACAGCTAAATCTCCTTCAGAAGTTTTTACCACAAGGATATTTTCTTTGGCTAGCTCTCTTTTAGATTTTGTCTTCAGCGCTGGTTTAGAGGCCACCTAAGAAAAATGCTCTCATAATTCTATATTAAAAATTCATCAAGTAACAGCTAGTACAACTCCCACATGACCTAGCTCCAAACACCACCCCCGTCTACCCAGATTTCTCTATACACCGGCCCCGAGGCGTTACTTTGACACCCCAAGCTTCGCTTGCTACATACATTATTTAATAGATTTTAGGCAGATTGTTATTTGACTGTTTCCAAAAATCAGATCTTCCCTCTGAGTGCTAATTCGCTACCATCTCTAAATAATTCAAACAATGGGCTCGGGTTCTGTAGGATCCTCCCTAAATGGCCTCAAGGTTTCAAATAAACCATAACACCTTCTCTCTAGGAGAAAGAGGGGGCCCCTGTCGCGGGACTCACTTAGGGCTTTCCTGGAGGGGCTGGAGCGGGGAGGGAGAAACTCCAACAGCCCTTTCTGCCCCAGGCAGGGAAGGGCGATCCCATCTGGGAAAGGGCCTCTGCTAGCCTGTGAAGAGAACTGGAGATCCAAACCCTTTCCCAGCCAAGAAACAGCAGCTTTCGCCCTCCTCCCTGGAAAACTCCATGGAAATGTCTCCCCTGACGGCGCTGAAGCACACAGCCATCCCTCACCACAGACCACAGTGGAACCAGCCCCGGGCCAGGCTCCCCAAGGGAGGCTCTCGGTTACACAGCTGAGGGCAATGCTTGCAACCCACCCGCCCTTCCCCAACGGAAGCTGGGTACGCGCGCCCTCTGCTGCCAGCGCAGGGCGTCACACCCGCCTGCCTGGGGAAGCGCCACGCAGAGGGGCAGGCACTCGGGTGAGGCCGGGAAAGCGCAGTGTCCGCCTCACCCGCCAGTTGCCTCACCAGCTGCAGGGACTCTACTATGGGGAAATTTTTGTCTCCCCCCGCCCCGCCTTTCCCTGCAAAGGCCAAGCGTGAGTAGGTTGCAGTGCAGAGAGTAAAAGTGCTGCATCTGGGCCTTCCACGCTGAGGTCAGTGGTGGCACAGTTAGAAGTAGCAGAGCTGGTGCCAGGGTACCTGGTGGAAAGCAGAGCACGGGAAGCTATAGGCCCGGGTCCTCCTGGCTCCCACCGGCCAGGCGCCTGGCTCTGAGCAGATCCTGGACCTCAAGGGGCTTCAGAGGCCTCTGGGTAAAACCAAGAGTCTGGGCGAATGTTCTTTCAGATTTCTTCTGACTCCGGGACTCGATAATGTCTTTTGGAGAGTGACTGAGGTTCTGCTCCATGGTTTTGTGTGGAAGTGGGGAGTCACCCCGAGCTCTGCTCACTGGTTCCGGAGAAAACAAAGATTCTATTTCTTGGAAATTCCAGAATATGAAGGATAAAACACACAGCTTAAAATTTATTGAATCATTAATTGAACGCCTGCCGTGGCCTTAGTGGTGTTAACCGTAGCGTTTATGAAGGCTGTGCCCATCCCCGGTGACCAGGACTAACTACCCTTCTTAGTTGGTGGCAATAAACCATTCAATGCAGCTTTTTTTTAACTTTATTTTTTCTTCTTCATCTGTTGTTTCTGATTCAAATTTCCCCTAAAGGTGCTTGGTTTTTAATAAGTGCTTGAAAAATGTACCTTACACATATTTATTTCTACATATGACATTCATGGAAATTGCACAGTACAATTTGTGTTTTTTTTTTAAATGTGCATTATTTTGCTGTCAATGTCATTTAATTCCACTTCTTTATTCTTCTCAGTACTGTGATTTGAGATGCATCAGTGATGCCCTATGTAACTCTAGCCAGTTCTTTTTCTGTTGCTGTGCAATATTCCAGTAAACATATAGGTGGCCTAAAATTCTTTGCATTGCTAGCCGTTCTTGCATGTCTCCTTATATTCCTGTTTGGGAATTTCTCTGGGCTTGCACCCAGGAGTAGGATTTGCCTAATTCTAATATTCACATATTCCATTACACTAATAATTCCATGATGCCCTCATGATATCTGCATACATATACATAAACATATACATACATGCACTATTATATATATATTATATTAATTATCATCATTGCAGGGTCCTGTCCTTCTTAGCATTCAGTGTAGTTCAAATATCTAATTTTGTCAGTGATGTCTTTCTCTGATTTGGCCTTCTGTTATTATTAGAAAAGTTGAGCTCTCCTCACATGTCCTTGTTACCCTTTTAGACTTTTTTTTTTTTTTTTGATACCGGGGATTGAACTCGGGATCTTGCACTTGCAAGGCAAGCGGCGGAACCATGGCAGAATTATTCTTGCTTGGGTACTTATCTTGAAATAATTAAAATTAAGTCTGATACCTGGTTATTTGGAACCCAGCACTTATTTTTCCAGCACATCTGTCTTCTAAGCATTGGTTTGGGCCAATGATGGTCACTCATGGGAATGTGGAAGAAATAACGCATTTACTTTCCCGTCTCTAGCATGAAGATGGTGTTCTCAATACCTGCCATAGAGGAGTTTGTAATTGAGGAAATTAATACCTTACTGACAGAAATGACCCTAGGAAATCTTCCTGAGTATTTTATATTCATGAAAATATACTAAAATGTCAATGAGTTCATAGTTCCTAAGTGAAAATAACACTACAGAATTAATTCCTGGCACAAAGTAAATGTTCAATAAATATATTTTAAATCTATCTTTGCCTACTAAAATAAAGGACTTCCTGATGTGTAGGTAAATAAAAGTTAAACCTGAATTAGACCATTGGGGTGTTGTTCTGTCTTTGGAGCAAATGTCTAATGCACATGCAGTGCACTGAATGTTTTGTGCTCCCCTCCGAAGTCATATGTTGGATTCCTAACCCCCAAGGTGATGGTTTGGGAGGTGATTAGGAACCTTGGGAGGGCCCTTTCCTCAAGAATGGATTTGTATCCTTGTAAGAGAGCCTCCGGGAGACTCCTCGGCTCTCTGGCGCGTGAGGACACAATGAACTGGGAAACAGGTCCTTCTCTGACGACAAACCTGCCAGGGCTTTGACCTTGGACTTCCTGGCCTTCAAAACTGGGAGAAATTTCTCTTTGTTTATAAGCTACCTGGGCCACGGTACTCAGCAGCCTGAATATGCACATTGTCTTACTGATCGGCGGGAGTGCCTTGGATGTTTTACATATTGTGCCTTTGCAAGCTACAGATATTACAAGGAGTTTCTCCCTCTATTAACCTGAGCAGAATCTTTCATTTTGATTTCTCGCTTCGTGGTTTACGATTTTGGAGTCTTATTGGAGAAACCGTCTTTGTCCCAACATCCCAGAATCATTTTCTCATTAACCTAACAACACACTCCAGGAGCCCAGTGGGGATGAAAGCGCTGGGTTTGTGAGAGAGATGGACTGGCTGGAGATCAGGGCTGGCTGCTCACTGCTTCCCTCCTGGGTTAAGGTGTCAGGGGCTACTGTGCATCTGGCTTGGTCCTCCCACCTCCCCAGGTGAGACGCTGGAGCCTGGGGCCTTCCTGCAGCCAGAGTGGCCAGATCCCCAGAGAGCTCCTAGCTCACTGATCTTCACAGGGCCAGCAGCAGGTCTGGCCTTTCTCATCCACCACCCCCTTGGCTGAGTGAGTCAGAACTCCGTCTGTCTCACCAGTCACTCTCTGCCTCAGGACAAGTGTTTGGGTGGAGAGAGAAGCCAAAGGGTTTCTTTTGGTACTTTCAGCTCAGTAGAGAAGCTGCTCTTTGGGCTCAAATGGGAATGCAAGATTAGGAAGAGAAAAGTGTAGCAGTTTTCGTGACATAATCTTAGTATCTTCCTGTTACAGTTGGCAAGGAAGAGGCTCAGAGATGTTGAATAACTTACCCAAGATCACACAGAATAGTGGAATAAGAATTCTAAACCAGTTTCTAGAGTGTGTCTGACTCGAGAGACCAAACGCATAGTTGTCAGTTTTGATTTTTCTCTTGTCACTGAAAACTGAAATACGGACTGTGACCTCCTGCCCACAGTCTCCCGGGATGTTGGCACTTCAGTAACCACTTCTTACTCCTGCCTTATTTAATCTCAGAGGTCCTGGAGACCCAGAGAACCAAGGGACTCGTCCAAACCTGTCACCAGGTGAGAGGGGGAGAATATGTGTTTGTCGAGTGCTCCATGAAGAGTTGCTGCTTCATTGCTGGAGCAATTCATTAGCCTTCAGCTTCTGTTCCAAAAGGAATTATTGCAAATAGCAGAGGTTCAACTTGAGCTGGTTCAAGTGATTTTACATAACTGACGAGTCTAAAGGCAGGGCTGGCTCTGGGAGCAGCAGGGCCTGGCACTCGGAGGGTGCCTTCGGGATTCCTGCCCTGTCTTGGCTCTGCTCTTCTCTTTGTCAGAGATGCTCCTGGCAAGTGTGATCAAAGATGACCACCCGGAGCTCTGCACTGATCCCAGCCAGGAGGGAAGAGAGCTCCTCCCTGCCCATGTTCCAGCAGAAACCCTGGAGCAGATGTTCACAAGTTCAGATTGTTGGAACCAGGTCCCAGATACACCTGGAGGGACAGCACTACCTGAATCACAAGGACAGAGGATGAGAAGGGATGGTTTCCTAGAATGATGCTCCCAGGACAGGTGGGGATGGATCTTGGAAGGCAAAATACCAACGAGTCAACACAATTAGCTCCTGGCTCACTGATCTTTAACCCGTGCAGGTTCCTTGCAAGCAGCCACTTATGGGTATTTCTTTATGACTACTGCTATGCTGCCAGGTGTCCTATACACACACACACACACAAGCACACACACACACACACATACACACACACACACACACATACACACCACGGATGCCAGATGCTGTGCCAAGCATCTCGTGTATACATCCCTCATCACCTTTTTTATCCTCAGTATATTTCAGTGGTAATCAAAACACAGAGATGTTATTTAGCTTAATTAGTTACTTAATTCATCATCATTGTAGCTAGTTATGGGCAAAACCCAAACTCAAATTCAAAAATGCCTTAATTTAAATCATGTTCTATTAACCACTGCCCTCTATTGTATATAAGGCAGCTAGCTAATGCCAGGAATAGACTGCAGCCTTTCTTCTGCAAATGATATATCGTAAGACCTTCCCTGCCCAGCACCCCCGGTAGGACAGAAAGCACAAATCCATGCTAGCATTGCTTCTGATTTCTTGCCTGAAATTCTGGATTTTTTTCTCTATTCACAGACACTTCCTCCGTTGGATAAAGCTGACCACCCACATGAGGGAGCCAACATGATAAAGGGACAATTACATTGGGATTGTCCACAGCCAGAGATATACATTATTTGTTTTTTAGCTAAAGAAGGATGGATATTCTCCCCCAAGCTGCCTGATTCCAAACTGGCGAAACCACTTTTGTTCAAACTTTCCAAGCAATTTCATCCCTAGGGTGGAAACAGAGCATGGAATGATTTGGAGCAAAAGGACAATTTTTGGACAATTATAAGTGAGTGAAAACAGGAGGTTATAATGGAAGTTGTCTTTCAACCCTTAACTTTAGCATTTTGTAACCAAGAATTCTGTCTCTCAGGTTTTGGTGGTGGGAACATAACGCTGAGCAGTTGTCTGGAACTACTTCTAGATGTTCAATAATTAGAAACAGCTCCGCTGAGTCAGGAGCCCATCGGCTGGATTGCAGAGCACCTCTTTGCAGAAGAGAAAAGAGGGGAAAACGCTGGGAAAATGTGAAAATAAAAACTGTACAAAATGTCTGATATGTTTTTAAAGTGACTTGTATTTCTCCTTTCAAAATTGCATTGTCAAATGTCTGATATTAATAATTCTCACATGAAGAATGAACTGGAAGAAAAGTTGAAAATTTTTTTCAGCAATGACAAGGAGGCCAAATCTCTTATTGGGAGTGGGGGGGATGTGGTCAATGGAAGGAGACAGTGTGGTTTAGCAGTGAGTCAGGTGACACAACTAGGAAGTTAATTTGTCTGCAGAAATGTGTTTTGAAATTTGGTCCAGGATAAAGTCCGTCATGTTCCAATTTCCTCAAAGAGATTTAAAAGCTGGAAAACACCCAGCTATTGTCTGTGACTTAGACACAGGCTTCCTGGAGACAGATAAATGCTTTTTGGGTGTCCCTTTCTACTTGGTGATTTCTCAGGACTTTTGTCTTTGCATCTCACTGCAGGTGTGATAGCATGGGACATATGGAGAGTCCATGCATGTGCGTGCATGCACACACACACACACACACACACACACACACACGCACACACACACAGAATGAAGTCAGTCAGAGAGGCTGCTGCAGGGTAGAGCAGAAGAGAGAACAGAGCTGCACTTGGTAGAGAAGGGAAAATTTTTCCACTTATCCCTGAGTGCCACTGTCACAGCAGCAGTGGACATCGGAGCTACCCCTTTCTTCCCAGGTCTGTCCAGGACAGATGAATGCAGGTGGCAGATGACATGCAGGGTCCTGGACCACTTTGCTTCATTCTTGGAATGATTCTGGCAGTGGATGTGGCCAGGTCCTGGCACACTCTCTGGTATGTAAGTCTCCTTAATCATCACCTGTTGAGGAACTGAAACAGCCTTTCAGACCAAGTGAGAGATCCGGTCTGGGGCTGTCCCAAAATCTAGTGTGCAGCCTCTGTGTACTAAGAGGCTCCAGGAAGAATGGAGTGATGGATTGCTGGAGCTGGGGGGCAAAATGATGCTACACATTGAACTCTCAGTGCCCTGGGGAGGCGCCACCCAGCCATCTGCATAGCTGGCGAGCAGTGTCTTCTTCACACCTCTCCTCTGCAAGTGTAGAGAGCATCAAGCACACACCCAAAACAAGAGAAAGCCAGAGGAGCAGCTGCTGACTTCAGACCTGGCCCCAATGCTTGCCATTAGGTGGGGTTTTTGAGAAACTCAAGAGACTCAGCAGCAGTCCAACTCTACTGTGTGCAAGTAGAACATTTACTCTGTGTGAAATTCTAAGCCAGGCGTTAGGGAACAGAATGCGTGATTCTGTTTCTGCAGAACAAATAGCTGCACAAGGCCTTTGTGTGGGATATATAAATGCACAGGAAAAAATGCAAAGGATGGACATTGTTAGCAATGCTTACTTCTGGGGACAGAGGAATTGGATTTGATGCTAAGGTGGGCTTCTACTTTTTATCTTCTTTTTACATGGAGTACATATTCATATACTACCTCTGAAACTCATTATAACATCTATCATATATATATATATATATATATATATATGAATGATCATGTGTCACCTAACAGGGACACATTCTGAGAAATGCATACTTAGGCAACTCTGTTGTTGTGTGAACATGATAGAGTGTATTCACACAGCTTGCATGGGGTGGCCTACTACACACCTAGGCTATGTGATACATGTATGTAAATAGCAGAGAGTCATACATCATATGGTAGCCTTTTGCTCCCAGGGTCCTGATGAATAAAACAATAAAACAAAGACAGGACATTGGATCAAGCACAAGAGAAAAAATGCAATCCAAGAGATATAGTAAACATAAGATGCATGAGGCCACTGTCAGCATAACATGAAGAATGATTTACAGTAATCTTTTTTATAAGTACAAGGAGTACAGACTAAAATAACAACAAATGAGTATAGTATAGTAAATATGTGAACAGGTAATATAGTCATTTATTATCACTATTAAGTAACATATGCTGTACATAGTGGTAAGTGGAATCCTTTTTTTTTTCTTCTATTTTTTTTTTTGAGACACAGTCTCACTATGTGGTCCAGGATGACCTTGAACACACTACATAGCCCAGACTGGCCTCAGATTTGCAATCTTCCTTTCTCAGTGTCCTGGAGTGCTGAATCATATTCGTAAGCCACCAGGCCAGGCCTGTGCAATACTTTTGTGTGAGGGGCTGTGAAGCGTGTCTTTAATGCCAGCATCTCCATAAACACCTTGAGTGATAGGTTACCTGGCTATGATGTCATGGGCAATAGGAGTTTTACAGCCCCATTGTGACATGTGGGGCCAGTCGCCATGTATGTGTGGGCCACTGTCAACTAAAGGTCCCCGTGCAGCTCTCTGCTGTATAGATATGTGCCTATTTTCTGCCTCCCTCATGGGAGCAAGGACTATCTGGAGGATGTTAAGTGCTAGAGGCATCTACTTTGTTTACCATTTTATCCCCAGAACCCAAAAGCTTGTCTGGCACAGAGTAAATGCTCAATAACTATTTGTTGATTAAATGAATGAATTATTTATAAAATAAAAATTGGAAAATGTATGTGTTCCAAAGCTAGGGCTTAAATTTCTGGAACAGAGCCTGGATCCTGCTAAGTACTTAACGTATGAAGTTAAATGAAGTACTTTCAGGCATAAGGCTCGGTGTCTACTCTTAGAGATTTTACAGCCTACATGTCCACACTTAGAGCAGCGTTACAAAGCACGTCATGGAAAGTGTTATAAGGAGGCACAGGCAGAGTCGTGGGACTTAGAAAAGGGAGCTATACTTCCCACTAGAGGTAGTCAGGACAGGCTTAAAGGAGAGGGGGGCCTGAGTAGATCTTTGAAGGATGATGTATTAGTTTCCTGGCTCCCATAAAACATCACACGACAGTGGTAGTTTAACAGAACAGCAGTACATTTTCTCATGGTCCTGGAGGACAGAAGTCCCCAGGTGTTGACAGAGCTGTGCTGTCAACCGCAAACTCCAGCAGGGAATCCATTCCTTGCCTCTCACCGCTTCTGAGGCTGCTGGCAGGGCTTGGTGCGTCTCAGCTGGTGGCAGCATCACTCTGTCTCTGTTCTCACAGCACCCTCTCCTCTGGGTGTCTGTGTCCTCTCCCTCCACCACTCTCTCATGAGAACATGTGCTTCCAGGATAAGCCAGGATAAGCTTTTGCTCCCAAGATTCTTGGCTCAGTCATATCTTTTGCCAGGGGCAGTAACATTCACAGGTTCTGGTGATTAGGATATAAGCATATCATTAGCTTTATCCACAGCTGGAGAGGATTTCAAGATGTGGCAAAGAGGAATATTCTAGGTGGAGAGATCAGTGTATTCTGGGCACTGGGGTAAGGAAATCATGAGTTCATGCTCAAGGGCTGGTGAATGGTTTGGTCAACAGAAAATTAGGTGTTTAAGAAAGAGTGGGGAATTGCAATCCTTGGTACAAACCCAAAGGATTTGAAAACAGAGACTCAAACAGATATCGTTGTGTTAATGTTCACTGCAGCATTTCTGACAATACCCACAAGATGGAAAGGACCCAATTGTCCATAAAATGAGTGAAAAGACAAAACTCAGTGTGGTCACTAATTGTGACATGTCTGCTTGAGTTGAATGAGAACTTCCTAACAGATTAGTAAAGTTCTGGGTGTCTGTGGATGACGGGGCAAAAGGGGGGGAAGGCCCACCCCAGATATGGGTGGCACCAACCAATAGGCTTGTAGCCTGGACACCATAAAGAGAGAATAAAGAAGGAAGTCTTCCATGTTTTGGAGCTGCTCATCTTCAGCATTGTTTTTGGACATTGGGCTCCGGTTTCTTCCGCCTTCCAACACGAATTCTCACTGGTGAGTCTATGGTGAGCTTTCAGGTCCTCCACATTCCTCCAGCTCTCCAGTGCACAGATGGTCATTTTGAATTCTTCTGCTTCTGATTCTGTAAGCCTATCTAATAAAGCCCTTTGTATAATTATACATATATTTTATATTGATTCTGTTCCTCTAGAGAACCCTAATACAAATTATATACCAACCAGTGCCATGGATGGTTACTCAGCATAAAAAAGAATGGTGTTTTGGTACATGCTACAACATTGAAAAACCTTCAAAATATTATGTTAAGTGAAGAAATCCAGAGACAAAAAGGACAAAAATTATATTATTCTATGTGAATGAAATATCTAGAATAGAAAATTCATGGAGTCAGATTAGAGTTTACCAGGGCTGGGAGTGGGGAGTGAAGTTACTGCTCAATGCTTATAGGGTTTGGGATGATAAAAAATTTTGTATGGTTGAGGGGTAGGTGGGCTGTGGAAATGATCAAACCATGGCACGTATATGTACAAACCTGCGAAAATGAAACCCCATCTGTACAATCAACAGGTACTAAGAAAAAGATGTGAAACAAAAACAAATAAGGGCAAAAAAAGTTTTGGAAATGTATAGTGGTGATAGTTGCATAGCATTGTGAACAAATTAATGTTACCGAATGGGATTTGGTTACCATAGCAAATTTATGTGTTATATGCATGTATGCATGTGTGCATATCTAGATATAAAGATAGGTAGATGGACAGAATTACTACAATAAGAGAGAAAGAACAGAAGGGTACAGGGCTTATGGTAGAAGGGAGGTGGGCACAAGTGCCAAGCTATGGAAACAGAGCAGAGAATAAGGTCCCTAGAGCCCTCCTGAAGGTTGACATAGCCATCCCCTGCTGCGGGGAATGTCAGCTGCTATGTATCCTCCTTAAACATTGCTTTAGGGAGTTACTTTGCCCAAGTTTGTGCATTCCTGGGGAACAGACTGCAGCCAATGTCTGGCTGATGTCTGGACCTTTGCTTCCAAGCCATCCCTGCCCCTGAATCCCCCACAGCACGGGCAGAGGCTGCAGGTACCACCGCAATTGGGCCACTCCTTCTGCTGCTCAATCCCGTCTTCACTTCTTCACAGCTCTGTCTCCCAAGAACATTTATCACTTAATTTTCTACATGGAATTTTCCTGCTCAGAGTCTGTCTCCGGGGAACCCAACCTAGCTAGAGACAATTTTATCTTGAGTTTTCATTTCAGGGAGCAGGATGAAGGCTGTGACTTAGGGAGATCATCTTGGCAGAACCCCCTGGTGTACATTGGAGGATGAGAGAAGAGAGGCAGCAAGATGACTGGGGGCATAGTCACATCAGGCCAAGCATGAAGAAGGAAAGACTCAGAGCAGGATAATGGCAGAGAGAGGGAGAGGAGAGGATAAATGAACAGACTAGACGCAGACTTGGCCGGAGAAGGCAGTCACCTGGCTAGGGCTGTGAGGTGACTTTGAAATTGGTGGTGGTTGTTTTGACCCATGTGGGGCTGCAGGGAAGGACAAATTTTGGATTGGGAGGACAGTGAGTTTGAGGGGATGGTGAAACCTCCTGGTCCAGGCACAGGGTGGGAGTGGGGTGAAGAGAGGCCACTGTGTTGGGAGGGTTTGCCCAGGATGCAAATGAAGGCTGCAGAGAGAAATATTCAGTGAAGGCAGCAAGTCTCCATCCAGGGCTGCCTGAAGGGCAAGTTGAGAAAGAGTGTCCGATGCTCTAGGGAGAACCAAGAAGAGAGTGTGTTTATGTATGAGCTCCTGTGTTCCCAGTCTCTCCAAGTAGAAAAAAGATGTCAAGTCTGTGGTTGGGGTGGAACTGGCCTCTTAAGCTCTTGCTCTTAATCCCTCTCAGATACTTTCTCCTGTACTCCACCCACTTGTGCCCCCACCCCCCCACCGTGCCTGAGAGTTTGCTCTATTTGAAACCCAGGTTATAATTGGTTTGACTCCAAAAGAGGTATTTCAGGCCCTGACTGACCATTATGGCTCGTACTCTAGATGTCTTCCAAAGCCTCACGTATTCATAGATGGGGCTTTTTGTAGGTGGCTGGATCTAGGGTGTATGAATATGGATAAGTTAGTCCACCGATTGGTTTAGCAGAGTGCTGGATGTGGATAATGAGGAGACCTGCTGTGGGCTGAGCCTGAACATGGTCCTTTGCCTCCTCCCTACCCCTTTTCTCCTCCGTAGACAGATAGTCAGACAGTTAGACCCTGGATGGCACAATCCCAGGAGACAGTTACATTCTGTGTCCTTCTTCATTGTTCCCTTTCTGCACATGCCCTGATCATGAGACAATCATGCTACGTTCAGTATAGGCCACGTAGCACCAGTTACCCTGCCTTCTCTTCCTGTTTGTCTTACACTATAAATAAAGAGCATGCTGGACTCCAGGCAGCCATTAGCTCCCAGGCTATGGCTCCACCTGGTCCCAGCTTTCAAGCATAATCTTGGTGTTCTTCATTGTTTTTCATTTTTCTTCATCTCCCACTGCTCTCCCTGGACCTGGACCCCATGCCACCTGGATCGAGGCAGAGACCCATCCTGGGTATGGGAGCTACCAACCAATGGGCTTGTAGCCTGAATGGAATTTAAAGGGAAAGAGGGAAAGGAACAGTCACTGCTTGTTGCTTCCTTCCTGCTATGCTGTTGACTGTTTCTCCTCTGCCATGCTCCTGTACCATGCTGCCCTGCACCGAAGTCAGCTCTTATGGCTTGTCTTTAGACAAGCCTCATGTAGTCTTAGGTGGGACCTTTTTGGAGGTGGCTCAATCTAGAGTGTGTGATTGATTCATGGTGCAATGCTGGGCCCAAGGGCACTAGAAGTAAAAGTGTGAGTGCTACCCACCCTAAGTAGTCTAAATAAGGCAAAAAGGGCAGGAAGATTTTGTTAAGATGCTTTTGCTATCATGTGGGTGCCATGAACTGTTTCTCCTCTGCAATGCCCCTCTGCCATGTGCCACTCTGCCTTGGAGCCAGCCAATTATGGACTGAAACCGCTGCAAACTGTGAGCTAAATAAACCTTTTGTCTTTTAACTTTGGGTGTTGGGTATTTTGTCTCAGTAACAAGAGAAAAGTAACTAAGACACCAGATAACTACAGACTGAAATCTCTACAATGTGTGAGATAAAACAAACCTTTCATCCTTTAACTGGTGAGTGTCAGGTAGTTTCTCCTAACATGAGAAAGTAACTAAGCCAATGAGCAATAAATATATGTTCATAAAGATAAGTATCCAGCCAATTGCTGAACTGCAAGTTTAAAATACATTCCTCTAGCTTTCCACAGAAACATCCCCCCAAATGATAATTTATCATTAGTCTTTCTAGACAGGGCCATTTTGGTAAAACTACTTTTGGAGATATAGTCCATTTTATTATTCGGTGACATTTACGCAAAAATGTAAAGATTTTCTCATCCTTGTTGAGCTGGGAAATGACTGTGATTGCTTTTTCCAGCTGGTATATCTTCTCCTCTAGACGACGAAGGGCTTTGACATATATTCCAGTTTCACTTTGTACGATGGCTTTCACAATGCTTATGGCTAAGTTTTGCACCAGATTCCAGCAACACTACTTTCGGCTCCTTGTTCAAACTGTTTTCTTATTCCTCACATTCACCCAAGTTTCTTCAATACCTGAGCCTTGGCCTCCTTGTTCGAATAGTTTGATGAGTAATGGTTTCACTCATTATAGGTTTTTTCAATTACTTGTTTTGGAAAGTTGAAAAGAGGTAGAAAGTGGGATGAGGAGGAGGGCTGACTTCAGTTCCTTTATAGCAGATGATCAAACTGTTGTGGAATATAGACTTCTTCCATGCTTCTCCAGTCACCCCAGAGGCCATGGCCAAGACATAGGTGTGGCTGGGGGGCCAGGACTGCATGCAAAGCCTGAAGCCCTGGCATTGTGGAGTGTGGAGCAGGCAGAGGCTGTGCGAGGTGGGGCCACCCTGCCATTAGGGGGAGCAAGGTGGCAGTGAATAAGCTGAGCACCTTCAGGCCACCCTGCTGCTGCCTCTCTGGATGCCCTGTGTATGGCTCAGGATGCACGAAGAGAGGTGTGGGAGCCAGGTGACGGCTCCCCATTATTCTGTTGAGCTGATAAGGAAGGCCTTGATTACTTTCATTGGGTGGCTAATTTGCAGCATGTTTCCATTAGAGTCCTGAGAACCAGAATGTACTCACCACCAGGCAGCCCCACGCCTTGTCTGCTGCTGTGAATCTGGTGCTAAGGCTGGGCAAGTTTCCAGCAGCCATAGCACACCCTCGAGAGGCCACCCTGAGCTCTGCCAGGAGGCCACTGGGCAGCTGAGCCTTTCTGTCACTTCCCTGGCATTGCTGCAGCTCTGTCTGCAACCCGGGCCACTGGTGTGAGGATGACAGATCTAAAGAACAGGGAGATCTGAAGACACAGTGGAAGTAGGCTCATGTGGGTGGGGCAGGGAAGCATAGCCTGATGGCTGGCATTCAAGAGGGACAGCAGTGTCCAAGGAAGCCACACGAGGACCCTCTTCCTGGTGCAACTTCTCTAGTCTGGAATTGCTCCTCCTACCCTGGCTCTGGGAAGCTTGTGGGTTGGGCCCAGCCCCTCCAGCTCTTTGTCCCCGGGAAGGGAGGCCTTATTCACATTATCACGTGAGATGTGGGCATGGAGCCCTTGGAATCCTCTCTCCCTGGGAGTCTCTGGCTTGGAGTGGCTTCTGCAGAGGCCTACGGTGCATTTCTCCAGAGGGCTGAGCTGGACTCTGGGAATGCTGAAACACCCTTGAGAAGAGCACCCAGACACTGAAAGAAGGGAAGGGTGCCCTAGAATGAAACCAAAATCAGCCTGTGCACCAGTTCCCTTTAAAGCTGTGTGCTGCCCTGAGTCAGATCTCTGAGGGTGGGTAGATATTTGTCTTATTAGAGCTCCCTAGGTGGTACTAATGTGCAGGCAGCACTGAAATCCAGAATGCTTATTCCACATCTGGGAGGTCGGCCCAGAAAGGTGACTCACTAAGGCTGGTCGAGCCAGACCTGGACGCCAAGTCTTCTGGGAGCTGGTCCAACATTACACTACCCTCGATGACTGTCAGGCTTCCCCGGTTGGGGCTGTGCTGCCCACCCAGCGCTCCTGGGCCCTCCTTGACCTCACTCGATCCCACATGCTCTACTCTTTCATGTGTCCATGCTGAGGCACATCTCTAATCTGCTTTTTAGGAAAAAAAACACAAAACATATTTATCTCCGAGTCCCTTATTAAATCATAAGGCCCTTTAATGCCATTGACAACAAATAAAACTATAAACCATAGTTCCCAAACAAGGGCTGTGAATCCCACAGAGTCAGGAGAATCATAAAAGTTGAACATCTTCTAGAGTAGCGGAAAGAGATTTGACTTTGGAATCAAGCAACTGAATTTTGGAATCAGTTTTTGCCTCTGAGTTTTGATTCCTGGCCTTGCTGAGCCTTTCCCTTCATCTGTAGAATGAGGTTCCCAGGATTGCCCTCAGCAGCAATCATATATGAGTTAATGAATGGAAAAGCATCTGCTTTATAATTACAGGTGTGAGGTTCTGTGTATGTGATAGTCAGGACAGGCTATGTTTGTTCCTACAACAAGCGCTACCACATCACTTACTTCTCCTACACACTACATGCTCCAGGGACAGGGGAACAGGAGACTGTGTTGATGGCAGACACTGAGACTCAAGCTCCAGCATCATCTCAATATCAGGTTTCAAGTACATGGTGACAGGGAAAGAGAACATGAAGAATCACATATTGCCTCTGAAAGTAACATACATCATTCCATTCGCACTTCCTTGGACAAAGCAAGTCACAAGGACACATGTAGATTTGGGGGGCACGTGGAAGCAGGCCGGGCTTGGTGGTGCACACCTATAATTCCAGCACCCTGGGAGACTGAGGCAGGAGGTTCACAAGTTCAAGCCGAGCCTGTGCAATTTAGTAATTTAGTGAGATTCTATCACAAAATGAAAAATAAATAGGGTTAGAGCTACAGCTCAGTGCAGAGGCCCTGGGTTCAATCCCCAGTACCACAAAAATAAAAATAAAGAGAAGAGAACCAGAACTCTTGAGGAGTATGGGTAATGTCCACACTATATGTAAGAACTTACTATCCTTCAGGTGACAGAAAGAGATGCTGTCACATTAAGACTAGAGCCCAGATTCTCATTTCCCACACCATCTATAACACCAGAGAGTTCTGTACTGTATGAATTGTCCTCCCTTCTGAATCATTTGCCTCTCTTCTAGACAAATACTAAAAAAAAAGAACATTTCCAATGCGTCACAAAAATGTGTCAGCAAATATGGTGAAATTCCATTGTCAAGGCCCCTAGTCCTAGTCCAAGGCCTGCTCCTTCTTGCAGGGGTCTAACCTCCTGTAATATTTCTAAGTGGCTTATGCTTGTGAGGCATGACTTTCAGAAGATATATTGCTCTTCAGCTCATGCTTCTGACTTGGGGGTGCATTTTTATATTCTGGCTCCCTGTGTAGTTGCTTGCAAAGAGCTCTATTTTCAGCCAACCTCCTCCAGAAGCATCTGCACCTTCCTCACAGGGGGGCTCTGGCTTTTGGGGGTGGGACCCGATCCAAGAGCAGGTCCACTGAAACTCTGACCTATTCTAATAAAATCAAAGAGTTTGGTGGTGGGACGAGGGGAAAGATTCAGAAACAGAAACTCTCCCGGCTTATAGAAATTCTTCCTCTTGAATAAAAAACATACCTGGATGTCCTTTTAGAGGCTGATTACATAGGCGCACTTTATTCAGCTCCTACTACAAGCCAGGTTTTGTTGTAGGCTTTAGGATTGAGCAATGAGTAAAATAATTTCTCCTCTCCTGGAGTTTACATTCTGGGGAAAGAATAGGAAAACAAAGAAACCCACAGGGAAGAGACCCTACTGCAGGCAAAGTACAAGGTGGGTAAAGTACTGCGTGATAAAGGAAAAGAGAAGCCTTGGGCTGAGAAGTTTAGACAGAGTGTCTAGGAAAGACTTTACTGAGGAGGAGCCCACTAATCAGAGATGTGAATGAAGAGGTCAGTAATGCTAAGAGATGCAGATTCATTCAGGGTTGTGTGTGTGTGTGCGTGTGTATGTGTGTGTGTAGGCAGGGCAGGCTAGGGGCCCATCATGCTTTGCGCAGGTTGATTGGTAGATAGTACCTGGGGTGCTTGATACATACTTGGGGTGCTAACTTCAGCGTGCCCTAAAACAGGGACAGCAGCATGCAAAAGCGCTGTTTTCTGACATCCTGTTCCGCCTCACCTTCCCACTGAGGCAGGAAGTAGCTTGGCTTCTGGAGCAGCAAGAAGGTAACTGTGACCCATGCCTTGGGATCACTAGGAGGCGAGGGAGAAGACGAAGACAAAGCCACAGCAGGGCTGGCCTAGGTAGGCATTCTCGAAGGCCACTTTGACTCCGTCACCCACACCACCACAGCTCTGTGCGAAGGGACACAGTTCTGAGAGGAGATACCAGTCCACACAGGCATGGGGGTCTGGGCAGGAGTCAGCAGCATCATTGTGTGGCTGGCCTGGGAAGAAGGTAGATCTGGCTTCCTGCTCTACTCATGTCTATCCCTCACTCCATCACCCATCCTACTAAGTCTGAGTGGGTTTTTTTTAATGGTGCTAGGAATTGAATGCAGGACCTTGTGCACGTGGGGCAAGTGCTGTCCCACTGAATGAGACTCCTAGCCCAGTAATGCCAAGCGGTTTGGAATTCATTTTGCTTCTGGGCAGTGTTTGGAGCTCTCATAGAGCCCTGCTAGAGCCTGAGGGACTGGAAAGAAATCTTCCTTAGGAACCCGCCGGACACTTCAGTGAGTGGGGAACCTTGAGCACCCTGCAGCAAAAGGATCTCTTGGCCAACCCTGATGCCCAGCATCTGCTGTCTGTGTTCCATCCTGGTAATTGTATTTCTTGGCACTGCAGGGGTCGGGTCATGTTAGATTCTTCTCTTTCAAATATTCTACTGACATCAAAGTGGAAAGGCTGTGAGGTAAAAAGAAATAAATCGGGGAGGGTTCTGCATGTTTTCACGGCCGCTTTCATGTCCAGGATGCACAGGAATGCCGGAGTGGGCACAGGCCGCTATCTGGCGGTTCACAGAAGGGCGGAGGGTGGGAGTATGGTGTCCAAATGCAGAAGTGATCTCCACTGATAGCAGGGCAGCGGGCGGCAGCAAAGCAAGAGTCAAGGGCGAGATTTTTCAAGTTGAGATAGTGTGGTGGATAACACAGGGGCTCAGACGGAGCCATAAAACATGCAAGCTGGTGGGAGGAAGCCTGGTGGGAGAAGAGGAGGGAGGGAGGCAGGAACGAGGTTCCACGGTGAGTGACCTCAGGAAGGACGTGTTTTCTCCCGAGGTTCAGATTTTCCCACCTACCCTGTGGCATCTCCAAAGATGGCTTTTCCCCGTCTGAGATCTTCCCGGATACTTCTGACTTGGGGACAACTTACTCTGCCCCTCAAGAGCAACTGGCTAAGCAAGGAACCAAAAGCAACTTCATTTTCATAACACAGCCTTGGGCCTTGAGCCTCAGACATTTACAGACAGAGGCAGGAGAGGATGTGAGCATAAGACAGAGATCACAAAAGCCTCAGGTAACACAGTGTGACAGTCCCGGAAGTGATCAGAGAAGGGTCACAAAGGGAGACTTCCTGGAGGAAGCCCCAGAGAGCCCACCAGGGAAGCCTCCGTGGAGGAGGAAATTCCAGGAGAGGGAGTCCACCAGGCTGATGGAGGAAAGAAGGCCAGCGAACAGGTAGATTCTAACAAGCGCGTTGGAGAGGCCCTCTTCCTCGTCGGCTCTACCACGTGAGCCTGTACACATTTGACTTTTTGAAACTCCTGCCTGACTCCTCTTTTTTTTTTTTTCTTTCAGTTCTGGCGATTGAACCCAGACCCTTCACACTGAGCTATCTCCTCAGCCCTTTTTAAATCTTATTTTGAGACAGGGTCTCTCTAAGTGCCTAAGTTGCCCAGGCTCTGCTCAAACTTGTAGTCCACCTGCCTGAGCCCCTCAGGGTGCTGGGCTTCCAAGCATGTACCGCCACACCAGGTTGTTGGCTCATTCTTTTAAACAAAACTCACAAATTCTATATAGTACAACCTGTCAGAATGCTTCAAAAACTTCAAAATGGCAAAATCCTCCATAGGAAAGTTCCTCTAGAGATGTATTCTAAAGAAACAATCAGGGCTAACAACTGCTATTAATTGAACTCTGTATACCAAGTGTGACCAGAGTAATTTATACATGTTATTTTATTTTGTTCTCACAATAATCCTATAAGGGAGATATTATCATTACTTTACCTATGTGAGCTAGAAAAATTTAGTAAATTTGCCTTAAATTACATCCAACGAGTGGTACACCCAGGATTCAAATCCAGGTAGTTCAAGGGTCTCTTCCCATCCCGTGGGGTTATCTCCATCTTTAGGAAGGTGCATAATGATTCACGTGTAAGGACTGATTGACCAGTAGTGGTTCATTCACGACATTACTATGAAGACAAGAAAAATGATGTTATAGAACATTCAGTGTCATAGAAAATTATGTATAATATATTATGCTAAGTAAAATAAATTATATTGTTTACAACGTGAGCCCAATTTAATGAAAAGAATACAATAGTGTTTGAGTGCTAATATAATAAAATGTTGGTATTTGCCACATGTTCACATTAGGATTGTGGATACTTTTTAAAATTTTATCAGTGCTCTCTGTAGTTTCAAATTTTCTTAAAAGAAATGGCATTACACCCAGGCTTGGTGGTGCACATCTGTAAGTCCAGCCCTTTGGGGAGATGGAAAGTTCAAGTCCAGCCCTGGCAATTTAGTTATCCTGTCTCAAAATAAAATAAATAAAAAGACTGGGGATTTAGTATATTGGGAAGGCCTTGGATTCAATCCTTAGTACTGCAAGAAAAAAAAATATTGCTTTTTAAAATCAGGAAAATGTAAAAAATATCATAGTTTGCTTTTTATCTTAGAAATGAATAGCCGGACAGAAACTTTGGAAACTACCTTAAAATAGAAGTAAATAGGGCTGGAGATTTAGCTCAGTGGTTTAGCCACCTGCTGCACAAGCACAAGGACCTGAGTTCAATCCCCAGTACCAAAAAAATAAAAGTAAATAATCATCCTAGTTCTGCTACCTAGCTGCCCGGGATGACTATTTTGGTATCTTTCCTTTCAGTTTTTTACCTGTGTGTGATCCGCTTATTTATTTTACCTAGTTGTGCTCAGGTTTAAACCTGAACTGTGCTGTTTCAGTGGAAAAAAAGCAGCAAGAAACTAATTTCTTGTTTAACTGTCTTCCTCCCCTGACTGTGAAGTCTGTAAGGGCAGGATGAGTTTTTCTTGTTCGTTGTCCTGTGTGCAGCCCATAGTTCAGAGCCTGGCGCATTGTAGATGCTCAATAAATACTTGTTGAATGGCCCAGTGGTGGGGCAGAGGACAGAGGCCATGAAATTTCGCATCGTCTGAGTAGAAGGTTTGAGCAGAAGGACGTTGTAGCAAAGGTCACTGAGGCCAGGCAGGCAAGATGGGAGGCCGTGGCGAGGACCCTGATGCTGGCGGTTAAGCACTGGGATTTGACAGATGAGGCCACGGGGACTCACTCGGGGCTTGCAAGTGAGGATGTTAGAAGATCAAAAGCCTGGAACGGAAACGCGATTCTGGCAGCTGTGTAGGGGCGCGGCGGGCCAGGAGGGAAAGGGGCTGGAGGCAGGGAGGCGGCCCCGGAGAGTTTCAGGCTGGGAAGGCGGGGCTTGGATCCGGGCCGCGATCGCGCGTTGCGAGGGAAACGAGCGGCTCTGGGAGCGGCTTCCAGGGACCGGGCGGGGAGAGGGAGGCCGAGGAAGGAGCGCAGGCAGACACGGGGGTGGGCGCTGGGAGCGTGGAGCTCCAGTGGAAGCACCCCCCACCCCATTCCCGTCTCCTGGCTTCTCCTGCCCGGGTGTGCGGAGGAACAAATCGGCCGCGCGGCCGGATTCCAGCGCAGTCGGCTCTCGCCCGTGCGCGCTCCCGGGCCCGCGCTCTCCGGCCTCGCCCTCGCCCTCGCCCTCGCCCGCGCCCGCGCCCGCGCCCGCGCCCGCGCCCGCGCCCGCGCCCGCGCCCGCGCCCTCGCCGGGCACGCGCTGGCTGCGCTCCAAGCTCCCCCCTTGGACTCCGCTCTGGGCCTTGCTCGGTCCCCCTGGTTTCTTTTAATTCACAAAAAGTAACAACAAACAGTCCCCAGCCGCCTCCCTTCTCGGGCTCGTCCCTCCCGGTGCGGTTTGGCAGAGAAAGCCCTCGCAGTCCCCTGGAAGACTATCCAACGCCGGCCGGCCGGGAGGCGCCCCGCCGCAGAAACCCGACGCTGATGCCGGGCTCAGCCAGCCTCAGTTTCCTCATCTGTAAAACGTGAGCGACACGCCCCACCCTACTCAGACTCAAACTCAAACACAGGAACGCTTATTCTAGGCCGGGATGTGCTGTCTTTAATATTGATTAAATAAGTGCTTGCCCTTTGTGTTGCTAATTATTAAGGTTAGTGAGACCAAGCACTGTCTTTAAAGATAATAGGAGGGAGGCAACTGGCGGTTTTCTTCTTATTCATTCTTGTTTTGCCGTTCTAGCTCATCCCGAGAATTGGTACTGAATATTCTCTTTTCTTATACAGCGCTTTTATGATGCTGTTTTCCATTATTTGTGCCAACAGGAGTTAAATGTTTTATGCCTTGAAAAGTCATAACGTACACAGTCCAGTACAAAATAAAGACCCCACCAAAAGTAGAAATACTTGCCAAGTAGGCTTTTAAAATCTAGCTCAATTTAGACAAATAGGACAGATGACAAAGGGAAGGTATAATTCCAAGGTGCACGTTTCAAGGACACCATAACCCCTTTCTTGGAGGGCCCCAGGCTGAGCTGCCTTGGGTCTGCTGGCCAGCGCACCTGTCCAGGTGTTACTTAGAGGATGCCTCTTTGACCTACTGGCGTGCTGCAGAAGGGCACAGCTGAGCTAAGCCAACTTGCAGCCCCCTGGGCAGCACCGTGCAGGATGCAGAAAGTGCAGGGTGAACTTTAGATGGCTGAATGGCCGGACTGAGTTTGATCTGCACTTCTGACGGGGCAGGGCACTGTGGAGGTCAGTGGGGTTTGGGGAGGTGGAGGGAGAGGGTCCTGTGCCCATGGTTGCTCTCCCTCCTTCTCCCCCCATCAGCATGACTGAAAAGCCCTGGCAACTTCAGTTCAGGACCACAATGGTGAGGTTTTGCTAGTGCAGCTGACTCCAAAGGAGCAAGTGCTGTCATCTTGCTTATGTTGTGACGGATTTGGGTGGCTTCAGTTTGCAAGGTGAGTCACTTGTGAGAATTTATGAGACCAGTTTTTCATTCCTCTCCTATGGTGCTGATGAAAGTCACCCATAACGGCTCTAAAGGAAGTCTGAGAAACCCAGCAGATGATGATGACGACCCCGGGGATTGGCGTAAAGGTGGAACAAGAAATCTGCTGTCAGTGGTTCCTGTAACTGGGAAACCCACTGAGATTAACTCCCAGTAGCTGGGTTTTCTCACCTGCGGAACCAAAGCTACAGTGTCTGGAGTTTGTGCCTTTCCCAGGGTGAGGCAAACTAGGAATTTATAAAATTTCCCCTGGGAAGCTTGTCATGTGGAGCAAGCCAGGCCTCAGGTCTGTGTGGCTGAGCCTGTAGGTGACTGACAGCCAGCTGGGTAGGGATAAGATGGTCCTGCTCCTCCCTCAGAGGTGCCTATCTCTGAGGACAGACTCTCACGAAGCTGATTAATACATCCTCAGAGTGGGCCAGTTTGCTACATGGAACTATCGACTTTTAAATAACATAAACCTAGAATAAACTATTCAAATATTTTAAAACTTTAAAATACACAAGGAATCAATTTCTTTTAAAACTCCAATCTGTACATTTCTTTCTATTAAAGCACGTTTTTCTGATAGTCATAATAATTATATACATATGAAAAATTTGTGTTCACAGAAAAGTAAATGACAGAAAACATACGCTAAGTCCTATTATGGAAAGTCTAATCATTGTTAACTTTATGTGATCTATATCTTATGCAATTGCTAGAAGTATGAAAAATCTCATGAATTTGGTGTCCAAATACAAGGCTTTGGTTTTGCCTTTTGGAAATTGTCCTAAGTTGATATCCACAGTGGAGTTAGCAGTCCTCAGGGGAGTGAATAGATTCTCCTTCTCAGGTCTCCACTAGGCTACCTGCAAAGGAAAAGTAGGGTTGAAGGCAAAGGCCATCGCTGTGAGAAATGCAGACACCCCAAGTTTAGTTCCTCAGGGGGACTGGCATTCAAAAAGGGAACACACTTCTAGGAGACATTGGTTCCATACTTAGGTACATGGAAGCATCAGGAAGTTGCCAAGGGTTTACCTAGCTTTGGTTGGACTTAGCTCCTCTGGGGGGAGAGAAGGGGGAGGAAGCCAGAAGCCATGACTTGGGATCAGAGGGGGGCCTCCCTCCAGCTCCCTGTGAAACTGCCAGCCCAGCTGGATTCTTCCTGCAGAGCTCTGACCTCCAAGATCTAGTGCATGTGTTTTAGCCTCAGAGCCTGCCTGGACTGAAGTACTGCCTAGAGTTGGGGCACGTGTAACTGAGAGGACTGGTCACGTGGGGTGCTTTGGGGGCACACTATCAATTAGAGGAACAAATGAGACCAATTTGTGAATGGAAATCATTACAGAGCACTGCCTGACAAGTTACTGAATAAAACCTGGATGGAAAAAAATCAGGTTTAAGTGAGAATGTTCAGCATGCCGTGGGCCAGATGTAAGGGCTAAGAGGGGCTCCTCTAGGGGGGGCTTAGGACAGTTGCTGGGGATTACATCTCTCCCAGTCTGCGTGAACAACTTGGAAGAACCACAGCAATCTGGAAGGGGTCACTTGTCTTGCTTAGGTCCCAGCTAAGAGCTGACAGGTTTGTGCATGGGTGACAAGGGTGCACTTGTCGTGGCTAAACCTCCAAATTGCCAGGCCCCGCCCCCTCACCACCACTCTGGCTGGAGAAGTGGAGAAAATCACTTTGTGTGTGGTTCCTGTTTGCAGAGTGGATGTCAGCTATTGCAAAGGATTGTAGATGAGTCAGATTCGAAGGACGCGCACCTGTGTGCACACACACGCGAGTCTAATGCATTCAGAATCAGGGACATATGGAAATGTTCCAATTTGAAATTCACTTTCCCACCGGGAAAATAAAAAGAAATACAGGTGAGCAGTGAAAACAAAGCTATAGAAAGATTGTTCTAAGAATGTGAGAGTGAGTAACACCCAAGGCATTTGAAAGATGTTCTTTGAGTAAAATATAAATGTGCCTCTTATAACAACTCAGACACTCAAAGCAGCTCCTGAAATAACTCAAGTTATCAATACATCTAGACCAGAAATTCTAGTCAAGTATTATTCTGGATAGCTGATGTGTGGAAATTCAAACAAGTGAAGTGCCCATTTGTGATCACCCTGGAGGTTTGACGGGATGGGGTGGGGCTGACTCCCAGAGGTCCCCAGCTAGAGTTAGCAGTTCCTGCACCACACATTCCTGCACTGAGTGTTCTGCATTTGACTTCTTTTTCCTGTTAGCCGCCTCTGTTCTCTACTGCCGTTTCTTTTGATTGACAGTGCATTTCTAATCTAAGTTGCTATTAACTAGTTTTGTGGCCCAAACTGTCTATCATTTTGTTCTTTGTTCTGTGTTGCCCTCTCTTCATTACTATATTCTCTGGTCAATGTTCGCATCGGTAAAATGGAAAGACCTGATGTGGCTGTTGTGTTGATTCTGTGAGTAATATTTATGAAGCAATTGTCACGTAGTAAGTACTGAGCACAAATGAGTTGCTAATGTTGTTGCCATTATTATTATCATCACATTTGGTCCTTCTTGTTCTGGCAGTTTCATTTGTATAAGCATCAATAGTCAATAAGAGTAACAGTTTTGGTGTTTTTTTTTTTTTTGGTCAGCAAAATAACAGAATCTCAGCAAATTTCCTGCTTTTGGCAATGTTTTTTGCTCTTTTCATTGCTGCTGATGCCTGAAGGACTCTTTGATTACTTCTGGGTTTGTGGTTTTTCTTGGCAGTTGCATGGAATTAAATTGAATTGTGATATCGAGTTTCTGGGTGCTGCATAAAAAGAGGAGCCCTGACTTTGAAAGTAATGAAAGGGTATTCCATTAAAAATTTTAATAGTCTGGACTTTTCAGTCATTTACTTTTGCCTTTTTTCCTACTATTCTAGTGACATATTTTGGATAGGTTTTTGTATGTTTGTATATGCTGCCCATTTTTGTTTACATCGGTGAAAGGGAACGGGAGTATTTATATTTACAATAAAATTATCCCTATGAAAGAGTACCCAGTAGCGGTGGGTGGGAAGACCTCATCACAGTCCGCCTCGGTGGGCATCACAGTTCATGATTCTGTTCCTTTTTCTCTGCTATCCCCTATTCTTTACTACATTCTCTGCTTCTCCATGACCTCATTGGTGAAGTGGAAGTACTAAGGGCACATACCTTCAGCACCTTATCTCTGTGGCAAGTCTCTCCATGCAGCTACAGTGAGGCACCATCTGCCCCTTTACAGAATTCTCCACTTGTTTGTCAACCCCTTCCTTTAGTCATTCATAAAGTATGCATTTATTGATGGGACATCGTGGAAAGAATGACAAGTGTAACAGTCCCCTCTTTGATGGGCCTTGTCTTCTAGTAGGGGAAACAGAAAACCAACTCTTAAACAGGCAACTAACACATTTGGTGGTGACCGATGCTATGTAGAAAGCACTGGGGAAGAAGTCACCGAGTAAGGATGGAGGCAAAGGGTGTGGGGTTATCTAGGGAGGCCCAGGACACCTTCTCTGATGTGTTAGTCCATTTTCCCATCACTGGGACAGAAGTCAACATCCACAACCTAAAGGAAGAGAGGTTTAATTTGGCTCAAGTTTCGGGAGATTCAGTCCATGGTTGGTGGCTCCAAGGCAGGAACATCATGGTAGAAGGGCATAGTGGAAGAAAGCTACTTAGTTCATGGTGGCCAGGAAGCAGAACAGGGGAACAGTGCCAGAGAGGAACTGGCCAGAGACCAGATATAGTCTCCGAGGTCCTGAGTCCACACACACCTGATACACTCAAAGCGCGTGTTAGCAATCTAGTCCTGTCTTAATCTAGTCAAGTTGACAATCACAATTAACGGTCACATCTGATGAGGTAATAAATGAACAAGACCGAAGAAGTAAAGGCATGAAGCATGAAGGTATACAGGGGAAGAGAGGGACAGGCTGAAAAGCAAGTGCAAAGGCCCTGCAGTGGGGCAGAGTTAAAAAACATGTTGAAGGAAGGAAGTTATCCACGTTTTTAAGAAAGGGGAGGGATGCGGACTTGAGATATTTACCAGGCATAGTTAAGCCAATTTGGAGCTGATATTTTTGAATAACAAATGCTCTAGATGACAGGGGATCACATTTTTATTGTTTGAGGAGCCTCTCTCTGAAATAGTCTGGGATTAACAAGAAAGTTGTTATCTTGTTCATCAAACCCAATGGATGTAAAGTGGCTGTTTGGTATTTACTGTGGAGCAAGAATCTGAATCTGAGGTGTGCTTCAGCAACTCACTGCGAGAGAGAGAGAGAGAGAGAGAGAGAGAGAGAGAGAGAGAGAGAGAGAGAGAGAGAGAGAGAGAGAGAGAGAGAGAGAGAGAGAGGAGGAAGAGGAGAGGGAGGAGGAGGGGGAGCAGAGGACAAAAAGATGTGGGCAAAACGACTTCCAAGTTCAAAGCTGCTATGCAAACTCCTGGGGCGCGGAGGCTGGGGGAAGAGGACCCTCATGCCTTCGCTGCCATTTGCCACCAGGGTGCGCTCGAGATCACAGCAGTGTCCTCTCCTTGCTGGAAACTTGGTCAGTGGCATTCTGGGAAAGGAGGGCCGAAGACTTCATTGAAAGGAGTTGCAGCAAAATAATTTGGGACTGTGCCTCTTGAGGAGGAAAGCGGGGGAGGTTGTGCTTCCTGAATGCTGTAGCCAGCGTGATTTGCCATCTCAGGTGGCACCTAGAGACAGGGCTTTGGCTGTGCTGGAGCTGCAGGGCTGCGAAAGGTCCCGCTTTGTTCTAAGCATAGTGTCTCCACATCGCCTCCTCCCCTCAGCTCTGCCAGCCTCTCGCCAGCTCTTCCCTCCTCTGTGCAAATCCCCGGGGCACTGGCCATCAGGTGATGCTGTTAGGAGACAAGTTGAGCCCACTTCTCTTGGGAGTCTGACGGCACCTTCTCTGTCCCAGTTATGGCGCTGCCTAGCAGGAATCATGCTGGAGAATTAGGGCTGTCTGCAGACCGGAAACGATTTGGAAAAGCTCTCCGAGAGCCTGACTGTCCTGGCAAGCCACTGTGGGGCGCTGGTCCCGATCCTTTTCTTACTTCCGGTCTGGATGGCGGCGTTGGCGCGCTGGGTGAGAGTGGGCAGAAGTTCTTATGATACGGAGGGAGGCGGCCACCTGACTTGCATTCTTCACCGCCGGGAAGGCAGGCAGTCTTGAAGCTGTGCTGCTGGCCGGGTCAGAGGTCAGGGTGGAGGTGTAAAGAGTAGGAGACCTGAAGCCATCTGGGCCCTGCTTGTCAGCCCCAAGCCTGGTGCCTCTCACTGGGGGATGTACAGTCGGCGTGTGTGAGGTTAAGACTTCAGGTGGGCTTTGGAGGACCTGGGATCTAATAATCTATCGGTCAGAGTCTAGTTAGGAAACAGTGCTATAGCTTGGTCTGGAATGTCCCCCAAAGGTGGATGTCTCCGAGGCTTGCTCCCTAGCTTGGTACTGTCGGAAGAAGGGGAAACTGAGCTGTGAGGCTTAGCATGAAGTCCATGGGTGGTTGGAGGTAGGACCTGGGAGGGGACTGTGGGATCCCAGTCCTTTTTCTTCTGGCCATTTTTTCCTGGCCATGGGAGAATGGTCTTGCTCTGCCACTGCTCCTACCGTGACGTGCTGCCCCTGACCCCATACTCAGAGGCTGGAACAAATCAGGCCCATTGGTCATGAGCTGCAGCCTACAAAATCCATAGCCACAATCAACCTTCCTCTGTGAGTTATCTCAGGTGCTTCTTGAAGTAATGGGAAGTGAGTGCAGCTAGCCTCCCATCATCGGTGTAGTCATTGCAGGAGGCCCTTCCACCTACAGGGTTGGGGGCAAAGGAAGGCGGTTGGAATGATGATGATTAGGACTTGGAATGAGGACCCAGGAGCCAGGCTTCTGGGAGATGGTGCAGGCTGCTGGTGGGAGTAGCTTTGAGGCTGCCGCTCAGCTTGCTCTGTGAGCACTGTGTGTGTGTGTGTGTGTGTGTGTGTGTGTGTGTACATGTGTGTGCTGCTGTCAGGGGAGGTGGTGGGTGATGCTGCTGCTGAGGTGGGGAGTATTGCTGGGTGTTGCTCAGAGCTCCATGTAGAAGTAAGGCGGCCCAAGAGGGAAACTTCCGGGAAGAAGGAAATCTCTTCCTCTTCCACCCTAGCCTAGCAGGTCCCATCATGGAGCCATCTGGCAAAGGAGGAACTGGAGTTTGCAGAATCCCAGCCAAACATCATAAGGCAGAGGGTGGAAGCTGAGAGACAATGGCTTAAAAACAGCACTGTGTGTTTGGCTGGAATAGCAGAAGGGGTTTCGGGAGAGGGCAAGAAGTGAGAGGGACTCAATCATCTCTCTCTCTCTCTCTCTCTCTCTCTCTCTCTCTCTCTCTCATCTGTCTCTCTTTTCAAGAATAATAACAGATTTATCTGGGTGTAGTGGTGCGTGCCTGTAATCCCAGCACTCTGGGAAGCAGAGGCACGAAGACTGCAAGTTTGAGCACAACCTGGACAACATAATGACCAAGCAAGACCCTTTCTCAAAATAAAAAAAATAAAAAAGGGGACTGGAGATGTAGCTCAGTGCTAAGACTCTGGGTTCAATCTCAAGTACCACAAAACAAGCAAAGGTCTGATGTTCACCAACCAAGATGTCAGCAGCTAAGATTCCCCCATTCTTCACCATTGAACCGGAGACAGGGCTGCAGAAGCAGCAAAGCTATCAGGTCGGGGCAGCCGTCCAAAGCTGGGAAGGCCACTGCAAACAGGGGAGCGGCTGCCCTCTGGTGGACACCTGTGGCCCTGCAGGAGGTGATAGTTTGCCCACTTCAGGAGCCCAATTTGAGCTCCAGGAAGGGCCAGCTGAGAAAGATCAGTCTGATCCTCTGCAGCAGACGAAGTTCTTCCCAGCCCTGGTTCATGGACCAAATACACTGTGAACCTTCCTTCAAAAGGAATAATAGTTCCATCATTGAGATTCCATTTGGCCAGTTACAGACCCCTGCAAAAGACAAGCCTAAATGTTTCATCGTCTTGGAGTATCCTTTAGATCAGAGGTGGGCAAAGTTTTTTCTGTAGACATTTTAGGCTCTTGACCACACCATTCTACCTACTCTGTTTGCAGCTGTAGACAGTAACAGGATGAAAGTGGGACTGCAAGCCAACGAAACTGTCGTGAATGCTGAAGTTTAAATTTCACATAATTTTTGCCATCATTAAATATTATTCTCTGATTTTTAAAAATCATTTTCAAATGTGAAAATCGTTCTTAATTTGCAGGCTGTGCACGGCTTCAGGAGATGGAGCCCTGTCCAGACTCTTTAGCAGTGTAGTCGTTAGTGGTTGCCAGAGTTGGAGGCTCCCAGGAAGCTGCACAGAGAATCAACTCCATGGATCCGAAAAGGGGCTCAGCTGGAGCTTTGGGTTCTGTGTGTGAGAGGGGGCTTGAGGGGGTTTCTGTGGGAGAAGCTCTGGTTCTAAATTTTACCCTTTTCCTAATGGGACAGAGAATCTTGCTCTCCTTTAAATTTGTGTTGCTGGGTGCAAAGCAGATGAAGTGTTAGCAAACCTGGACCTGATCAATAGCTTGAGGAGTAACACAGGATGCTACCCCCTCATTAATAAGCAGAATCACTCCTGGGAGAAGGATCAGTGTGAGTGTGGCAGGGTTGTTGGGGACAGATGTGAGCCAAGGTTGTTATGTGCATGTATAAAAATGCTGCTATGAAACCCAGTATTCTGTATAATTAATATGCATATTAATTCCATATATGTTACATATATGGAAGAAGAATCACTCCTGGATATCTTTAAACAACATGCCCCTCAATGTACTGAAAATATGGCTACTTTATTAAAAATGTGATTTCTGGGCTGGGGATTTAGCTCAGTGGTGCTGCCGCCTGCCTCGCAAGCGCAAGGTCCCAAGTTCAATCCCCGGTACCAAAAAAAAAAAAATGTGATTCATAGGATTTCCCAGAAACTTAATCATTTTTAAGCGCAAGCTGCACCTATCTGATTTCCATCAGATGCATAGCTTTATCTGTTTCGTGGATAGTTAAACTTCCAAACTAGAGATTTAGCTGGAGATTTAGCTCAGTGGCACTGTGCCTGCCTCTGAAGCTCAAGGTCCTGAGTTTGATCCCTGGTACCAAGCTGGAGATTTAGATGGAGAGAAGGTGGATATGAGGAACTTGGAGGAATTTAAATGGACTTATTTAGGAAGGTGCTTTCTTTTGGATTCCAAAGGGGAAAGTAAAGGACCTGTATTTGTGTTGTCTGGGATGTGCATGACAAAAGTGGAGGGCTTCCTGAGACCCGTGTGTCTGGTATATTCTGCACTGCAGAGAGCTGGACGGGAGGACATGGAGGTAGGCTTTGGTGCAACCATTTTTTTTTGGAACCGGGGATCAAACTCGGGTCCTTGCGCTTGTGCAGCAGGCGGTGCAACCATTTTTATTTCTGGCTTTAAGCTCTACTGCTGTTTGCCTTTCCCTTCTTCCTCTCCAAGTTGACGCCAGGCCCTGACTCTGCAGTCTTTGAGGACTCAAAGCCCTAAGACATAGATCTTCATGGTGTTAGTGAAGGAGGCAGGAATCCAAAGGAAAACGGGAGAGATCCTGTGATAGATGCTGCACAGCCTGTGAAGGGAGTGCAGGCATGGGCACTGAGCTGTCTGCCTGAGGGCCTAAGAGGTAGGTCTCCAACGGGACTGAGGAAAAGAGAACGGGGACTCTCAGCTGAGGACATGGCCTGCAGCCCCAAATGGGGAGCCGGGAATGTGGCCAGGAATATGGCTGGGAATGTCAGTAGTAGGAATGTCCAGTGCTGAGTGCCTGGAATTGAGGGGGAGAGGAGGAAAGGTGAAGGGGAGCGGGGTTGGGGCCGATCTGTGGTGAGAAATTTGGACTCCCCTTGGGACATGGGGATCTATCAGAAGCCCCAGCATGAGTGTCAGAAAGCCAAGAGAGCACAGTGCAGGGCAGGGCAGGCAGGGCAGGGCGCCTGCAGAATGAGCCCTCCTCTGTGAAGGGAGAGGCTGGATGGGCTGCATTCGCAGGCTCTGGCTTTTTGTGGGTAGATCAGGTCCCTTTATGCAATCACCATGGAGAGGAGGCTCAGCTAGGCGTGCTGAGTGAGCCCTGTATCTGCTCCCCTTGTCCTAAGGAGGTGAGGGCTATCATCTGCCCCATTGCTCCGGACAGCACATGCAGCCTGGGGGAACCAACGCCGTTGCCTGGGAGTGAGTCAGAGGTGAAGCCAGAGTCCACTACCCAGTGGGAAGAAAGATGAGACGCTGAAGAAACTCAGCCTGCCGGGCTCCCCCCACCCTGCCCAGATGTTCCCTGAGACTCTGGCTGAACTCTGGACCACGCCCATCCCTCTTCCTGGCAGGCCTGGCAGCCAGCGTGTTGCAGTGCCCAAGGCTTCAGCTGCAGCTGGCGCAGAGCGGGATGGGGTGGCTGAGCCTGGCGAGGGCTTGGGCTGCCCAGGATGGGCAAGGCACCTGCAGGCAGTGCCTGGGTGCTGCAGGGAGGATCCAGGCAAAGGTTTGGTCATTGCAACTTGGCAGCTCTCCACAGGGCTGAGCAGCTTGCAGCTGACATTCAGGGTGGATCTCGTTCTCTTGCATATGAAATCAATGAGATAATGGATGTGCAAACATTTGGAAAAGTCACCATACTTCACTATGGATCCGTCCGGCTGCTTGTCCTCCTGAACTTCCCACGGCTGTCCACATCGCGCCATCCCCACACTTGTTTGTCTTCCTGCTCCCACTTCACAACCAAACTCTTGGGACTCGATTTCTGAGAGCGTTTTGTATTCAGCCCTTTAGTTTCATTTTCCCTGGGGCCCTGGGCTTGTTGCTTATACTAGAGTAACAAAGCCCGCCCTGTTCTATGTCTACTTTCTTCTTCAGATGCCAGGCTTAGCCCTCTTACACCAGACTTCTGCTTATTTCACTCTTCCAGTGTGAAACTTCCAGAGGCTTTCCGCTGCCTGCAGAGTGTGTAGCAAGCTCTGAAGTCCAGTGTGCAAACCTCCTGGGCCGACGTCTTGCAGCTTCCTTTGGCTCTGTGCCTCTGTGTCCTCCCTCCAGTCCTGCCATCTGCAGGGTCACCTTCCCCTTCACTATCCTCCACACTGTGCTTTTCCCCTTTGAACTTCAAGGTTCAAAAGAGCTGTGGATAAATTATTTATGGGATAAGAAAGGAGGAAATGGAACCATATTTTAGATGCAGCAAGGAGTCTTTCGTGACGCTATTAATATATGCGTGCAGTCACTATATATTTTGTACAGGCACTGTGCAGAGGACATGGAGGAAAGTTTGCTGGAGCTCACTGTTTAACAGCTAGGGCACAGTGATCTAGAACTATGAGAACCAGGCTACCTGTTCTTTTTTGTTTCCTCAAAAAAATCCAGTCACATCTCTAATCCTGGTGCAAATATATCTATGGACTGGATATTTCCCTTTTTGCCCTGGCTCCTGGGAAGCTCAGAGGCAAATTTGATTCCCAATTGTTCAAATAGTCACACACAACAGGTGCCAGTGTGTCCTCAGAGCTATGTTAGACAAAACCACATCACCCTAGTTCTTGTCCTTAGAGACACAACTAGTAAGTCTTATATTCAGGATATTTGCATTATCTGTTTTCCTTACACTTTCTTGGGGGGGGTACTGGGATCAAACTCAGGACCTTGCACTTGCAAGGCAGGCGCAGTGCCACTGAGCTAAATCCCTGGCCCACCTTATTCTTGATTGTGTCATTCCATTTTATTATTTTTCTGTACATTAGTTTAATGCTTATTAAAATTCTTTGCAAAAGAAGTGAGATCCAGTCAATGTATCAAAGTGAGAATATCCCAACATTGTTGATGAAGGCACAGATTTGAGCTGCTTTATTGTGAATCATACATTTTTGTTCTTTTTTCATAGACTGACTCCTAAAGCCTACTAGATAGATAAGTGGCACTGATACCCAGTTTCCTGCAATCATAACAATTTTGTGGGGCTTTATTATTATTATTATTTTTGTTTGTTTGTTTTTTGGTACCGGGGATCGAACTCGGGTCCTTGTGCTTGCGCAGCAGGCAGAGAAACCACTGAGCTAAATCCCCGGCCCAATTATTATTATTTTTTGTTTCACCTTGTGAACACCAAATGACACTTAACATCCTTTTACAATTCCTATATTAGCCCCAGTTTATTATTTTGGAAGTGATTTGTTTTTCTTTTCCCTGTATGTAATTTTAATTTTTTTTAAAAAACAACATTTAATACTGATAGTATTTATATGTCATTTCAGATCCTGTTGGGAAACAAGGTGAGATATCTCATGTAAATCAACTAACAATTGGGCAGACACGGCATCCCCCATCAGAAGAGTACATGTGGGTAACCGTGCAGGGGTAGGGGGGCTATCCATGGCATTCTCTTTGTTGCCAGCAGTGGTTTAGTGTTCTTAGTGGGTGGAGGTATGCATGGAGGCCCCTTCTTTCCTGAAAATAGCTTCCTGTGGGAAGCTGGAGTCTGGGAACTGGGTCAGTGGCAGTGGCCTCTATACCTCGGAGCTCTTGGGTGTTGCCTTCCTCGGGGGAGCTTCTGTGTCTCTCAGCTTCCACTCACCATGAATAATATCTAAGACAACCAACTCATACAGACAAAGGGTTTATTTTGGCTCACGGTTCTAAAGGTTCAGTCCATGATCAGTTGGCCTGCTGCTTTTGGGTCTGTGACAGGCCAGTGCGTCACGGTAGGAGTAAGTGACTGAGCAAGGCCTCTTGCCTCCTGCTGGAGAAATGAAGGAGAGGAAGAGGCGAGGGCTGGAGTACTGCTGTTGCCTTGAAGGACACACCTCTGGAGACCTGAAGACTTCTTACGAGTCCCCACCTCTTCAAGATTCTTCCATCTTACAATAGCAGCACAGGAGCTTTTATTACCATGCCTGTGGGGGATCTTCCAGCTCTAAGCTAAGCACCTGCTGAACCCCATCACTGGACACCCTAGTGATCCAAAAGCTGTTGTCTGCTGGGCCTTGTGTCAGGACCTCTATCCAATGCACCTACACATTCACAGTACAGTGACTGAGGAGTGGTGGGCATGAAAATTTGGCTCTGCAGCTATCAGACCCCTGCCAGGCCCAGATCTCCCCGTTTGGGGGTCTGGGATTCACTCCTTGTGCCTCACCTTCTTCCACCATTATTTTCAGGTATTTAGTATGTGGTGCAAAGTAACGCATATGGATGGCAAAGATAGGACATGCTGTAGCCCAGGAGACAGGGGCTCATCCAGGAAGCCTGTGATATGGGGACCCGTGATAAAGAACATGCCATTTTTTTTAATATCTCCTCAGGTTGCGTGTGGAACTGAGAGCCAGACTTCAGATGAAGCTCACTTGGTACCAATGACTGTTTTGAATTCAGTTCAGTTCAATTTAATTCAAGTTACCTGGGTGCCCGGAGTGCTGGGCACTAGGGCTACAGCATTAAATGAAACACAGCCCTGTAGGAGCTATTGAGTCCAGTGTGATGAGAGCAACTAAAGCTCACTGAACCCTTACTATGTCCCTACCACTGTGCACATAGGCACCCCCAAAATTTATCAAATGGGGAAGCTGAGGCTTGGAGAGATTAAGGAACTTGCCTCAGGCCATGATGAGTGACACTCAATGATCAGTTCAAGATCAGTCCGACTCCAGGGCCCATCTGTAACTGTCACCTCAGCCCCAGAGCACAGCCTAGCCTAGGCACAGGGACAACTGTCATTGTGAGATGTAGAGACGCTGTGTGAATGCTGGTTTCTGTCTGTGCATGAGAACAGGGCAAAGGAAGAGTTCTTCAAAGTCTATACCCACTTGCTCATGGGAAGGCCAGGGGGAGACACGGAAGGTTTTTGAACAGGAAGTTGAGCAGGTGGGTTACTAGATGTGTCACATCTGTCATCTCTAGGAACTGTCACAATTGCTCTTAAGGAACATCTTTTTCCTTTCCTTGTGCAGATAAGGAAATTGAAACTTGGAAAGGTTAAATGAATTAAGATCAAGGAGATCACAGATGGAAACTCAGGCCTCTCTCAGGCCTAAACTCAGGCCTCTCTCTGCTTCCAAAGCCCACCCGTGTTCTTCCCAGGACACCCAGAGATGCCACGGAGTAGACCACAACTTCTGGACACTTTCTATTTAAGCAACAAAAGTCCCTTGGGTCTCTGCACTGTGTGAAGCATTGTGCTGAGTAATGGAGAGCCACAGGGGGCTCTGACATGGGTGCTTTTCTTAAGAAGCTCACAGACCAACAGGAACTTTAGGTGGATGTGTAGATAATTCTACTACAAAGGTCCAAGGAGCGTGGTGCTTTAAATGGTACCACAGTGAGGCTGGAGAAACCTCCTCTTTGCCTGGGGATGTCCAGGCTGCACTGGAAGGAGAATTTTGCTTATATTTAAGGAGTAACCTGCATTTGCATCATCTGACTTCCCTCCCATTCCAGTAGCTAGTTTGGGACGCCCCCACTTTACCCCCCAAAGTGCTGAGATACCTGGTCCTCCAGCCCTGTTTAGAGATTGGAACGTTAGCACAGGGCCAGGGCATTCATGGGGAAGAATGCAGAGGTCAGGGGAGTGCAGGTCCAGTGCATCTGCCATCTCGCCTGTCTCTGGCTGCCCCGGGCACAGCGCTGCTGTGTCTAAGCAGTAATGTTTCTGCTTTTTTTCCTCTTGCTGGAAATGCACTCTGACATTTTTTAACAAATAACACAATTTTCCTTTTGTGTTTCCCTTAATAAAACCCAGAAATGAGAGCAAGAAAAGGAAAGTAAAAAAACATGTTCCTGTCATGTGCACTCTGTAGCAGGATGTTCGACTCCCCTCCCTGTCTTCCTTCCTCCCACCAAACATGGCTCTCCAACTCCTCCATCTTCATTCCTCTCTCCAGGCCTTGGCCACGTCTGCTATGTTTGCTTCTCTGATTTCTGCCACAGAAGGGCTAACTCTTCGGCTGGTCTGTAGGGCTCACCCCTGTCTACAAGTGCTGTGTGGGTGAGGACAGATGATGTAGAACTGGAAGGGGTTCAGAGAGGCGTTGGCATCAAAGACCCTAGCTCACCAGGGCTAGAGTCTTCTTGTCTTCCTCCAATGAAGCAGCTCCAGATCACCTGGCGAGGGCCCTGTGTTTCCGCCTTAAAGCAAAGCACTGGGCTAAGACGTGGTCCCCAGCTCTCTTGGGATCTGCTTGAGGGTGCAAGGTTCTTGATGTGTAAAATGCTGCCTACTTCTTAGCCAGGATAACTGTATGCTTCCACATTAGGTCCAGACACCAGCTGTATAAATGCAATGCGACAGAGATGCAACGCACACCAGGCCTGCAGAAAAGCACTGGGGAGGGTTTCATAATGTATCCCATGTGGGTCAACAGCAGCCATTCAGAATGCTGGCACGCAACAAGCCAGCATCCATGGGCGTTTCATCCCCCGCCCCACCCTGATCTGAGGCCCCGTGTGCACTACCGCTGACCTATGAGAGCCACAGACACAAGGGGTGACAGTCAGGGCAAAGCAGGTCAGATAGCAAAGGCAGCTCTGGAGGCAG
Source organism: Heterocephalus glaber (assembly GCF_000247695.1). Next base: position 3,692,298 of record NW_004624826.1, on the reverse strand, counting down.
GAGCTGACTTTCTGAAAGGCTGGCCTGAGGGCTCTGTGGACTAGAGAATGGCAGTTCCAGGGAAGTGGATTTGACTCATTAGGAACCAGATTGGACCCCGTGAGCTTGACGATCACTCCCTGCTCTGAAACTGTAATTTCTGGAGTTATTTCTGTAGTTGTTTTACCTCTCTTACACAAATGCTCAGAAGAAAGTATTTCTAAGAGGGAGAAGATGATATTCTGATGATGTGGCATGGATTTCTTCAGAAAGGGCTCCTGGTCAGAGGCTGTGTGGCATCTTCTTTCATTAAATAGGTAAAGCAAGCCAGGCATGGTGGCACACATACCTGTAATCCCAGCACTGTGACAGGCTGAGGCAGGAGGATCTCAAGTTAGAACCTAGTGGGGGCAATTAGCAAGACTGTGTCAAAAGAAAACATTTTCCAGGTGTGGTTGTACAGACCTGTAATCCCAGCATTGGGAAGCTGAGGCAGGAGGATTGCAAATTCAAACCCAGCCCTGGGAAACTTAGCAACCCTGTTTCAAAATTTAAAAGTTTTTTCTTAAAGGCCTGAGCGATTATAGCTCAGTGTGAAGATCTTGGATTCAATCCGCAGTGGTGCACTGAAGAAAAAAAAGAGGTAAAATAACTACATGTGAGTTCAAAATGGAAAGGCAAGAGGAATGTGCCAAATGATCCACTTGTCCATCTACCAATCCACACCACGTCAGTGAGGTGGCTGAGGCCAAAGTGAATTCCTACTGGGTAGGAGCAGAGTTCATGATTCTTGGCGCACTGGGACAAGTGAAACAACTCATGAGAGAGGAAGTGCTGAATAAAGGAGTTGGCTCTTCCCGGATTGAGACAGGCCAACTAGGCCTACATGGCATTGCACCGTACACGCTAGGGTTTCTTGGTGCTACTCCACTCTGCGGGCCAAAGCCGGGCTCACATCACAGAGCTCAGGCTGGGAGGCCCTTACAGGCCTCGTCAGATGTCCTTTCATTCCAGAGAGGCCAGGTTAATGTCTGAGAGGTGACATGGTGGCCAGGCCTCAGTGGCAGAGCTGGGAAGGGAACTGAGGCCCTTTGGTTCCAGTTTAGAGAGCAGTCCGCTCCTCCTTTGGCCAGCAAGTGCTACTTCCTAATCGTGTCTGTGAGCCTGGCTCTGCTCTAAGGACAGTAGGGCTCAACCCTGATGAGGCACAGTCCCCAGCCCGAAGTGCCCAAGCCAGGTGGGGGAAGACTTCCCACCACAGACTTGTACAGCCTACACTCACTGGGCTGCCAGAACCATTGGAAAGATGTGGGTCTTACAGCAAAGGAAAATCCATTCACTTTCAGGATATTTGCAAAAAAGAACTTCCTCATCACTCATTAAACACATTTCACAAATTCAAGACCTTTATCGAAATCAAAACTCTTGTTGGGCATTTAAAAAATATTCCTTATGTATTTGCTGTGCTTTTCTTCTGTTTTATATATAACCTGAAGAATACTTATAATTTCTATCTAGTTTTTCACACCCTTTTCTCTCGGAGGGGGGCAGAAAGGACAAAGGTCAGGCGGTAGGAGACCTGCCATTAGCCATCTGGGCAACATCAGAGCAATCTTCAGTGTACTAAGCCCCAAAGATTCATCTAAAACAATGGATAAAACTATTTGTTCTGCCTACCTCACAGGTTTGTTGTAAAGATCAAGCCAAATCATGTCTATGGAAGAACCTTGAAGAGTATGAAAGCAGCATTCAAATATAAAGTATTAAACTCTTTGCCCTTTTCCCTTGTTTCTCTGAAGTCATATTCGGTGTTTGGTTTGTGCTGTTGGTGGGAAGAACTTATAATGGCAAATGGGGGAGGGAGGTGTCGCTGCTCCTAAGCCCTTGGGGGCAACTGGCTGCCAGTACTTTTTCTTTAGAGCTGGGAAGTGGCCCTGCCCTTGAAGAAGGTCATAGAAAGCCCCTGCTCTGTGTCCTTCTCGCCTCTGCTTGGGTTCACCTGGCCAAAGTACCTGGCAATTCCAACTCAATTCAGTCAGGACCTGGGGGCATCTCAGAGAATTCCATGGTATGGGACCTTCCCAGGGTACTCCGGTGATGGGGCATGGATTTCACAGATTCTGCACGTGCTTTCTTTCCCTCATCTGTAATACTGCAATACCGCAGTAGTCTCCATTTCCAAGGGTCATTGTCAAGATTAAATGGGTTGATTATGCCACCAAGCCTGATACAAAATGAATGTTAGGTAACTGTTAGCCAATGCTGTGGTTTGTTTATTGAGTCAATTGGGGCCAGGTACTTTGGGGATATAGAGAGGATAGCAAGACCCCGTTCCTGTCCCTGGAGGACTGAAGAGTGGGCCTCTTATGCTAGAGTTAGGAGGTGTGGGGAACCGACCTCCCCCCATCTGTTCCCTAAGAATGGCCTCTTGGCTGACTTCCTGCCATCCCAAGTCTGCTCTCTGGGGTCAGAATACACCCCAATCTCTCCCAGGGGCAGGATTCAGCGTTTGGCCGAGGGTCCTGCGCTATCTGCACACAGTGAATGCGTTTCCAGCCCAACGGAAGTTGGAAACTTGCAGGCGCCCCTGGGGGATGAAGGAAGGCCTGAGGAGCCTGGAGTCCCAGGCGGCAGAAGGCGCTGGGCGCTTCCCGCGCGGGCAGGACCGAGGGCTGCCTGAGGTTATCCCTCACACAACCGGCCGTGGAGCCACAGGTAACCAGCCCGCCCGCCCGGAGCTGCCAGTTGGCTCAAGAGCGACGCGAAGGCCCGGCTGCGGCCCCTCAAGGTAACAGTTCCACGTGGAGGCCAGGAAACTTTGCGCGCCCCGGAGGAGGTCCCCGCAGCAGAGGGGCGCACCCGTCTGTGGCCGCGAGGGGGGCCGCGCAGCCGAGCCGGGGAACTCAGCCCCACGGCCCCGCCACGGGACGAGCTCCCAGCCCCCCGCCCTGCGTACCCCACCCCTTCCCTCCACCGCGCGCAGCGCCACGGCCGCTGTCAGAAGCCGCGGGATCCGCCCCAGAGAAGCAGGGCCGACTTGCACCCAGGACCCGGGCCTCCGCCTTCCTTCCTAGCCTCGGAGAAGCATCCGGCCCTCCCCTCCCCTCCCCGTGAAGGACGACGCGGGCTGGCAGGACGTCCCGAGAAGGCCGGCCGCTCGTGGCCACGTCCCGGCCCGGCCCGGGAGCGCGGAGGAGCGGAGCCAGCGGCGGGCGTTCGCTCCCGCTCTCTCCCGGGCGCGCCGTGGAGGGGGGCGGCTGCTCGGGCCGCAGTCTCGGGGCATCGGCCGAAGCTTCCCGCGGCGCCCCGCAACTTCACCGTGCTCCAGACCCTGGGAGTGAGCTCGCCCACCAGGTAAGGAAGGCTTCGGGCTCCTCGGCTCCGGCTCGGCTCGGGCGGGCGCGTTTCCGAAAGTTGATTTGAAATGCATCCAAGAGTGAGTCGGGCCAGCCGCGGCTCCTCCCCGAGGCGACTCCTTTGCTCCTGCAGACATTCCCGGGCCTGGCCGACCGGCAGGAGGACCTCCCCTCGCGCCCCGCACGCCCACTCCCGGGCGCCCCCCTGCAGAGCGCAGCGCCCGGAGTACGGAAGCAGGCGGGACCTCTCCGAATTCCTCCCTCTGCCAAGCTCCGACCCCGGGCAGGTGAGGGGGCCGAAAGCGGGCGCCGGGGCGCGGGCTGTAGCGGTGGTCGTTCCGCGCGTCTGGGCCCGGTCGCGCGACGGAGAGCGCCTCTTCCTTTATCTCCATCCTTCTCCGGTAGCTGGATCCCTGCAGAGGCGTCCCTAGGGCCACGTTAGTATAGGCTGGGGCGGAGTCCGTCTCAGGAAGGGAGACCTGGAGACGAGGGTGGGGGTGGAGGGGCAGGAGAAGAAGAAACGCAGTCGGGGGGCGGAGGCCTAAGTACAAAACGTGCGCGTTGACTTCGAGTGAAATCAGATCAGTCGGAGCAGTTCGCTGTGACTGTCGCTCTCCTCCCACCTCGCGTTTCTCGTGGCTGGATTCTACCCTCCTGGCTCATTCTGGTCGCCCTGGACACTCCCCCCGTCCTTTCTCAGGAGCGCGCAGCTTTGGCCGGTGACTCCCAGCGGGCAGCGACATCAGACGCATCTTGTCCTCTCTTCTACAGGTCCTCCTGGCCGGGCCCGAACATGCTGGACGGCCTGAAGATGGAGGAGAACTTCCAAAGCGCGATTGAGACCTCGGCCTCCTTCTCCTCGCTGCTCGGTGAGTGAAGGGGCCGTCGCCACCGGCACACTCCCCTGTCGCCAGGCCCAGATCTCTGGATCCCAACTGCTTGGGCGGCGATGAGGGTAGTAGAGCCCACTCCCTGTCTGTCCGCGTCGGCGTCTGTCAGTCCTTTTGCGCTGTCCCTACGCAATAAAACCAACAAGTCTCCGTGGGCCTCACGCGCGGGGCATCGAATTCCCTAAAGCCACGAGGGGCGGGAGAGTTTGTTCGCAGGCGTTTGAGTGGCAAGTGATTAAAATTACCCAGGGCTGGATTTTTTAATCACGGAGCTGATCGACGGCTGATAAACGCCACTGGTTTCTCGGAGGGCTGGGGGCGAGCACAGGAGGGCTGAGGCCAGGAGCACCCAAGCTCGAGGCGACTTCTCGCCCCGCCAACAACTCCAGCCTCAATTCAGCCTTGGGCATGGCCGAGAGGCTTTTCCGGGCCGGTGGGCAGCGCGGCGCAGGGATTAGCCCGCGCGGCGGGGCCCTCGCCTCGCTTTAATTAACTGAAGTTGGATCCCAGGTCCGGCGGTTCCCCTGCCCACCCCAGCCCCTTGGCAGCCGCCGCGGAGCCCTAGCGAGTCCAAGGAGGCCGGAGAGACAGGAGCGCGTCCTCCGGAGCGTAGGCCAGGGATTCTTGCGGTCAATCTCGCTCATGCCACCCTTGGCGCTTTTCAAGTTTGGAGAAAAGACTTTTCGTTTGTTTATCAATTTTTTTTTTAATCTAGAAGGATTTTTCCTTTTGTCCTTTAAACGTCTTTTTCTCACTGGGAACCACTAAAGCGAGATGCAGGAGGACAACGAGGAGACATTTCAGCTGAGAAGCCATATCCAGAAAGGAATTCCACCCCCGCCCCCTCAACACTGCAATTGAACCTAAATCACGCACAGTGCGCCCCCTCCTCTTTGAGCCGGCCTTTTGGGCAAGTGGGCATTTTGGCCGACATCCAAGGAGGGCACTGGCCCCTCAGGGCGCGGGCGGACTTCAGAACCCAGCGCGTCGCGTTTCGCTGGATGCCCTCCACCCGGCCCACTTCCGCTGCCAGTGCTGGGGTCGTGACCCAGAGCTACTGAGACCGGGCAGAAAGAAAATAGATATTTTAAATTGACAATCGTCTCTCGTCTTCTCCCCTAGAACTTCTTTCCCCCTCCCCAAAGCCTGGTGGCCCAATCCCCAAAGGGAAAAACGGGCTGAGCCTAGCGGGGAAAATGCAGGAGGATCCACCCTTGGGACCCTAAGAGCTAGAGAGGGTCGCTGTGGCAGGACAGAGCTTCAAGTATTTGTAAAATGTGCCAACGAGGGGGCCCAGGCATCGTGGGGGGGCGGCGGAGGGGTAGTTCGGAGCGGATTCCTGAACGCGCTGGGTGGGGTCCTACCGGCAGCGACCCTCCTTAGCTTCTCCGCGAGCTCCCCCCTCCGCATTTTCCCCTGTTGTCTATTTTGACACTTCTTAATTATGAAAAACCCGTGTACAATTTGCCTGCCAGCCAAGACTCAGCAGTTTGGGGTTCATTGGTTTGAACAATACTGGGCTTTCCTGGGGCGAGACGGTTTTGTTTTTTTTTTCTGTACCCACGGGACTTTTTAGAAAGAAATGCGAATTTTGCTTTCCTTAAAAAAAAAAAGAATACAATGACATGTTAACAAAAGAAAAAGCAGACAAATTGTTTTTACCTACTCTGCTCTAAAATAGTTAATAGATTAAAAACAGTGAATGATTTAATAATTGTGATGTAAATCTGGGCCCACAAATTTATTTGTGATCTGATTTCGCAGGTTGCGCGCACTCTTGCGCGCGTGTAAGTGGGTGTGCTTGAAAATTAAAGCCCACTCATCGATTTACACCCACCCCCGCTAGAATTTAAATCTTCCCACATGTTCCCCGTGTATTAGAAAGGCCACTTAGTTTGACTGTTTCCTCGCCTCGGCCCGGCTGGTGATGGGGCTTTCTGGGGTGGACAGTAAGGGTGTGGAGGGATCGGGGCGATGCGGCAGGGTTTGGCCGGTTAATCGGCCGGCGGCTCACCCGCAAACGTCTGTTGCGGCTGCAGGCAGAGCGGTGAGTCCGAAGTCTGTCTGCGAGGGCTGTCAGCGGGTCATCTCGGACAGGTTTCTGCTGCGGCTCAACGACAGCTTCTGGCACGAGCAGTGCGTGCAGTGCGCCTCCTGCAAAGAACCCCTGGAGACCACCTGCTTCTACCGGGACAAGAAACTCTACTGCAAGTACGACTACGAGAAGTAAGTGCCGCGCCACCCGGGCGATCTCTTCTCTATCCTCTTCCGCAAGGTGGAGGAGGCACGCAGTCGCACGCCCGGGCACGTAGGTCTCCCCTTCACCAGTGTCCCCTTCACCGCGCTCCCCGGGGGCGCAGGGATGGCGCCAGCGCGCGCAGCCATAGACCACGCTCCGCAGAAGCGCCAGCCATTGCTGGGTTCTGCGTCTGCTCGCCTAGGTTTTAGTCTCCTGGACTCACTGTTCCCAGGGGCCGCTGGTTGCGGACCCCTTTAAGCCACACCCCGCTTTTCTTTTCACTGGGTAGCCCCTCGCGCTGCCAGTGACTGGAGTCTTCTTGCGGGTCAGCTCCATCTTTCCCAGGTGTCCGTAGCACTGAGGCCCTTGTGCCGGCGCTGAGGTTGAAGCGCCTCCACGATTTCCACGGTTTCTTCACCCTGTGCGCGTTGTTTCCCGCTTACATTCGTTCTTCCTATGTCCCTCCAAAGACCTCGGGAGAAAGAGCTGTTAGGTCAGAAGTGGGAGCCTGACCCGAAGCCCCCTCCTCCATGATATGTCTCCATCCAATCTGAGGGTGCTTTCTACCACGCAGCGAGTCCAGTTCCCTCCTGTCCACAGGATCGTCCTGGCGTGTTTTGAGGAGAATTGCGAGGCAGGTATTTAAGAAAGAGGGTTACAAGAGAGCTAGAGCTCTGTAATGCCTAAGGGAATGGGAGTTAGAGGAATTTCCTTATTCTCTCTGGGCTGGTGTGGAGGAGCTCATCGGAGGAAAAAGAGGGAACTACTTGTCCTTGCAAAAACTGATCATATATAGGGACATCAGCTTTGCAGGCCTGTGGAGGATTTGGAGGAAAGAAAAGTGGCTGAAACGGAGGTCTCTGGGTTAGTACATTAGCACAGGAATCTGTAGACTGGAGGAGAATTCAGCATTTGTCACTAGTGAGTGAAAGGGGCAGCACTTTATGAGAATAATGAAAGGAGGGTTAGTATGTATGGGAAATAGTTCCTGTAATGTTATTAGGAACACGCAATGAAAGGGGTTGTACTGGAGGGGGCTCTACAGCAAAAGGCATTGGGAAAGATCCGAGATCTCTTCGTTCCCTTCTCCCTTGGGCTGTGAGGCTTACTAAAAACTGACAAAGTGATTAGACCCAGTAACCGCACCAAAAATGCTGTCACTCAGTCCTCCTTTGCTATAAAATTGGAGCATTTTATCCTCATGTGGAGAGAATCATGGGCATTTTGTTGTTGCTGTTTTGGAAAGATAATACCTTTACATTTTAAGAATATGTATATACACTCAAATTTGGATGAGTTGGACAATGCTGAAATATATACGGAAGTGAAAACTCCTCATGACCACAAAGTGATCATGATGGTCAACGTTTTTGAAAGAAGGGATGCCTGTCTCTGTTCTTGGTTGTTTAAGGCCTCCGTGTCTGAGTGAAAAGTGTGATTTTTGGGTAATTAAGCAGATGTTGCCCACACAACTTCAAGTATCGCCTTGGGATAAAGGTCGATTGCTCGCTTTTTTCTCTTTTGCTTTTCATCTCAAGGCGTCAGTGTTGTATGGACCCACTCTTTATCTTTCTGCTTATAGATTACTGAAATGCTCACACCCTTCAAGCCTAACACTAGCCAATTCAAAAGTACTGGAGCTTAGGAAAGGATTTGGGTTGTGAATTTCTATTCTGTTTGTTAAAAAAAAATCATGAATCAGAGAAGGCTTAAGGGTCAACACAGCTGTCTGGCCAGTCAAATCTTCTTTAAGGAAGTCAGGCTGTGTCAAGAGGAGAAGAAACAGTTGTCGTAAAGTACTTAACACAACAATGTCCCTCCCTTCGCAGTCCTCTAGGTTTGGAGCGGTCTGGGCTTATTAGCCTAGGAGGGTCGGTTCGCCCCTCACAAGGCTATTTCTGCAAAGAGAAAATTGCAGGGATCAACTTGCCAGCTGTTGGCCTGAACCAAGAAGATTTTATGGAGGGGTGTGAGCTCCGTCGTTCAGAGAGGTGTTGGTGATACAATGAAGGGTTTTAATTTTAATTTAAAAATGTTTACTGAAACGTGGATGTCCAAAATTGACCTACGCATGCTCGCTCTCTAACTCACAGCACACTGTCATTAGTAGTCTGTGCTCAGCCCATCAATGGCTTTTCATTTCAATTATTCCTTTCTTAAATTTCCTTTTTTCCCCCTACACAACCCCTTATCCCAATCACATTCTTCTTACAACAAAATAGGATTTTAATATACTTGATAGTCTTAATAGTATTAGTCTGCCTGGTTATTGGGTATAGGAGAGAATGAAGAGGTGATTTTTTAAAAAATTAGGCTCAGGACAAATTCTTTTATTCAAAAGCTTTTAACAAGCTTCTGTTTGTAAGGCACTGGGCTAGGTGAGGAGAGAATAGTCAGAAAAAAATCTCAGAGCTTGCCTTCATGAGGCCTGTAAGCCCGGCACTTTTTCCATGTATGTCTTGCTAACCATCAGTATTTCCTGAAAGCCTCCTCTTCTTAAAGTGCAGGAAGGAGTAGGTATTGACCAGAATCCATTGTAAATGACCAGATATTTATCTTCTAGAGGGATGTAATTCAACTTTAGACATAGTCATGAAACAATCGCAACTTTTTTTTCCTTTTTAATACATTAATAAAACAGCTTTCCCTTTTTAGATGGACCTCTTAACATGCTGAGGCTCAGACAAGGTAAATGGAAAGGAAAGTAAGATGGAAGTGATCGGACAATAATGATTATGGAATGCTTAATAAAAAAGGAATATTTGGGTAGCATCCTTGTCTCTATAAAGTTCATGAGGTCCAACTGCTATTTCTACACATTTAAATGAAAGAATGTATAACTGTGCCAACTTCAGCACCAGTCATAGACATGATATTAACAAAGTGTGTTTACCATATTCAACTTTAGTCATTTGTGTATGCATTTCTGGTTGTGGGGCAATTTTGCATTTGAATTATTAGCCATATTGCAATGGTGTCAGGCAGCCACTTAGAAAGTGAAAATTCCATGGTATCAACTAGCTGTTACACGGTCAGGATATCACACACCCAAGTTTTTCTAATTAAAAAAAAATTGAACTGACAGTGGCAGCTTGGACACATACAGCCGCTCATTTGAAACCTTAGTATGTTTCACTATGTGTTTGTCTCACACATTACAACACCCCTAGGAATATCTTATCTTCTGATCACCCAAAACAAATAAGAGTTGAAGGCCAAAGTGTAGAATACTGATTTATGAACATCCAGAAATTCAGAACTGGGGGCAACTTCTAGTGCTTGTGATGTAATCGAGGAAAAAGAACTAAGTGGAAAGATAACATTTAAAAAATGGACGGAGCTACACTCTGTGACATAACACATCCGGGCACTGTGGGGGTGACTGCTTAAAAACTGGGTGTAATTGACTCAGTGTTGCTGAAAGTTAGCAGACAATCCAAATGTGTTCGAGCCTAGAAGACTTCTATTTATATAACTGTTGTTCCCTATTTAACGGGATCCTCTCTGATCTGGTTAGTTTGGAGTTTTCCCTGAATTTGTTCCAAGCAAACGCTGTAGTTGGACCTTAGTCTGAGACAGAGGAAACTGCTGAATAATGGGAATGTTGTAATACAATAGATAATTAAGGCTTCTGGAAGGGGTCCCACATTTAAATCAAGTTTATATATTGTTCCTTTCATGTGCCTAGTGGGTTGGTGGGCCAGGCGGGGCTCACTCGCCTCACATATGAAGTTTATCATTATCCCTGGATTGTTCTAGACGTCCTAGGAGCTGTGTGGGACAGTACGGCTGTCATCGGGGTTGTTCTCACAACATCACAACTCCCCACATGTCAGCAGATCTCAGGCCTTGGGAAATCTTTCCTCACAGAGCCAGTTGATGTTTTCTTCCCTTCCTTTAGGAGGAGACCTGATTTCCAAAGACAGGGTCTGAAATAGGGGAAAGTGGAGGTTACCCTTAGATCTTTCTTTGGGTCTTTCTTTGAACCTGCTGATTGGCAGCTCTGAAGCAAAAGGGATTTAGGTAATGTGCTCTATTAGGATCAGTAATGAACCAATTCTGCATTTTATCAAGGTAGTGTAGGAGGTGTGCGTGTGTAAGGAGTCGGTTTGGTTTTATTGCTGTGATATTGCTTGGAGATCAAAATTGGGCATGCAGTTACTCATAAAAGGAGCTCACAGATGAAATTACAGAGGCGATTGTTAGAATTTTGCTTTACTTTCTCTTTTGTTGGCCCCACTCCTGGCACAATAAAATTTAAGGAATACTAAAATCCAAATAGGGCTAGGTAATAAATTGGTGTCTGCATTAAATTGCAGGGGCTTAGCTGAGAATGAGCAGTGTCCACAGGCTGTGGCTTTTTGGGCAGGCAGACTTATCTCTTTTTTCGGTTTTAATTTTAGAGGGTGATTGGAAACAGTCCCTGCTCAGAGGTGTTTTCTCTTTTTGTGTATGTTGGTCCCTGGGTAAGACTTTCTTAGAATCTAAATCTTAAAAAAAAAAATCTGAAATGAAATTAGCAGAAGAAGATATTAATAGTATTCGGGGAATTAGGATGTGAGATATGAACATTGCTTTTTAGAGAAGGCTTATGGGGTTCTTTTGATCCTTACATAAACAGAACACTTGAAAAAGTTATCTATCCAGTTTTGTATACTGTAGAGTCTTGGAACTTTTGTCGTCTACCTGGCTAGAAAATAGCTTGTGATATTTCTATTTCAATGCTGAGGACGTTTTGATAGTTCATTGTTTGTCTTTTTAGTTTCATTTTTACTTATATATTTTATGTTCATCAAAAGGCTGATTTCAGGGTGTCCTTTTTACTGTTACTTTTTAAATTCTGAGGGTTTGGGGATAATGAGCAAGTACTGCTTCTCTACTGAGAAGAACTTCATTTATTAAATCATCAGCTAAGTATTTTTATAGCCAAAGAAATTATTTGGCCTGTAGAATTTAGAAGTGAGAAAATAGACAAGACTGTAAAATATTCCTTATTTCACCAGCAATTTATTAAAGCCTCTAGGAGTAAATGCATATTACAAAATGTGATTGTTGAATTTTATAAGCTCAAAATAACCAATATCGAATCATGTCAGCTTGATTATTAAGTACAGTTGTACAGTACTGGGAAATGAATTATGGGAGAAAAACACACACACATTCTATCAGAAAGATTTAAAAATAATTTCTTCCCTAACTATGAGATCTCAGCTCTATTTCTTTTTGTTGTTTTTAACTCTTTCAGACATGGATTTTTAGATTTTCTTTCACTTCTTCAGGAAGGGTGCTTAGCTGAGTCACGTTGGGGCGGGATGAGGGGTCCAGGGCTGTGTGGGGTGGGCAGTGTCTCCCCAACTCTCTGCCCAGAAGCAGAACAATCCCCTCATGGGAGGACCAGGAGGGTTGTGTCCCATCCCCAACATGCCGCGAGCCCCTCAGAAGCACCCTGTGTGCTTTTCCCAGAGTATCCTAAGGACACTAGAACAGAACTGTCGCCAGCAGCCTCTCCAAACTTGGTTTGGGGAAGTTGGTAATTTTAGGAACAGACTACAGGAAAGGTTCTGAAACAAAAATCAGAGAGCACACAGAAAAGACCCCCTTTTCTCCTTTGTGCCTTTTAGAAAGGCCTGTTTTCTAGGATGGAGAGACTCTGGCTTCAGTGCTCCTGAAGATTTATGTTTCTCCTTAGTCTTTTTGCCGAGCATGATATGGGGTGTTTTCATCAACATATCGCAATTAGTATTAGTTATGTTGTCATTGACCAATGTCAACTGAAGTTTTGGGTTTCTTTGTCGTATCTTAAGTAACCTAGCCCACCATCTTGCAGAAATAAAACAAACACCTTCTAAATGTCAAATTGTTATTTTGGTAAAGCATGATGATCTCCCTTATATTTTTAACTAAGATGAAATTAATAAAATTGCCATGGTCCTGGCATTAATTAGCAGGAGGATTAGAGCTATTGTGGCTAAAAAGGAGGTATAAACAATGTAATCTTGCTACATGTTTGTTTTCACACTACTGAAAATAAATAAAATGAGACTTAGGATAGGGATTAAGTTTCTCTTGGCTTAGCAGATGCAATCGGAGTGCAGCAGAAACACTGAAGTATTAGTGAAGACATTTTGTAAAGAATAAAACAAAACCTATATCAGTTTCTTAGCCGGTGGTTGTAATTGGCCCCATCACAAATAGTTCCATCTGTGTAGTTAAAAGAGGATTTTGAAAAACTATCTCGGTATTGTTTTTTTCCAATGGCGAAGAAGGCTACCAAACCATCTGCAAGGCCAATCATCTTGCTGGAATCTACTGTTAACCACTCGAGGTTCCCCATGACTATGCCATAATGTCATGACGGCTGAAAATACAAAGTAGACTGTGCTTTTCCCGGTCCTGTACTGAACTCACATGAAAGAGTGTTTCTTCCAGCTTTCCAAGATTCCAGTTTGGAGATGCTATTTTTGGATAACAGCAAGTATGTCTGGCTTTTCTGACTCAGTAGGCCTCTGAGTCATTAGATTTGTGCTTATCATTGCTGTCATGGAGCAGGTGAATCCTGAGAGCTATCTGGCCGTTATGGATTGGACTGTCTTCTCTGATCTTCCCGATAAACTCTGTCCACATAAAAGGTGCCATAGGCATTCTGCCTTGCTGGAAATGGGCCACGTGCTGTATTTAGACTTCGTGCATGGCCCTGTCCCATTCTCCCTCACCTTCCTGCACTATGCACTGTGGAACTCTGTTAACTTGATTCTTGCAAGCATAAAATATCACTTAAACTCTGTCTCATCAGTGGCCTTCCCTTTCCCCCCAGCTATCCTTATGGACTATTTGGACTCTTGCAATATTCTCACTTGGGGGGAACTGAGTCTTTAGATGTACAAAATAATAGTCCTGCTACGTGGCGTCCCAGTTATGCAGTAGGGCTCAGCTAAATAGTTGGTGAGGGGTGTTAGTCTCAGGTTTGCATGGTTCTGTGACCTTTACTTTTTGGGTGACCATTTTAGGCTCCCTGAAAACCTCCCTGAGTATGCTGGTCCCTTAATGGCTCCTGACTTATGTCCTGCCACTACAAAGTGGTAGGTTTCTGTGGGTCTGAGAAGTGCCTGGGGCTGGGGCTGTCAAGAGTAGACAGGAGAAGGCGTCATGTGTGAGAAGCCTGCTTAGCATTCTGCTAGGATGTAAATGCATCCTTAATTCTCAACCCTTTGTTGCATCTCTGGAAGTGGCATTTCCCCACTCTTTGAGGACCCATCCTCCATCTCTTGAGCAACAGGTTCTGCTGCTGCATAGGAGCTCTTTGGAGCAGCTTCCTGTCCTCATTTCATCCCCACCCCTTCAGTTACAGCAGCCACTCCTGCACTCCAATTGGGTTGCCTCCTCCCTACCAAGCCTCAGGAGCTTTTAAAAGGATTTTTCAAAACAAAACAAAACAAAACACCCCCTCCTGAACTCCAGATTATCTTCTTAAGCTCATTAAAGTTCCTTTAAATACCAAAATGTTGGGCTCCTGGGGACTATTCCCCCAAACCATATTTTCATTCTTAACATTGTTGTCATTCACTGTGCAGTAGATTAAGGCCGGCTCCCCCTGGGGCTAGAAACAGTCCCCCCTCTCTGTGCAGGAGGGTCAGAATATGTCTTTGTTTGAGCACCAGGACAGCCTGGGCCTGGGTGGGAGTTGATGCCAGCTTGGCCTGGGGCCACCACCTTCAGGGAGGAGACGAAGTTGGTGTTTCTCCCCAGGATGAGGCCCAGAGAAAGGAGCTGGTGGTTGTATGGAAAAGGGCTTTTGCAGTGGTCACTGAGTCCTGTCCCAGTCACTGCAGAGAACAAGGAATGGGCAAGCACTCTGGTGCTTGGATTAAGGAGCTGTCCTTGCCCTAGAGAATCAGGGTGGCTTTGGGAGTCCTTTGGTGTAGGACTCGCATCAACGAAATGTCAGGTAAAAGTGCCGAAGACCAAGACCAGACCAGGCCACAACAAGCCTTTATTAGGGGAATAGATCTGCCGGGCTGTCTCTGAACAAAGGAGAGACAAAAGCAATATGGCTGGGGCAGGGAGAGTGTTTTATAGAGACTGGGGTGGGGTTTTTAGGGGCTGAGGCGGGGGTGACTGAGGGAGTGACTAGGGAATGGAGGAGCTGGTGATGTCACTAGGTGGTAGGAGGTGAGCGAGTATTAGGTTACTCTCTAGGTGGGAACAGGGGCATGCTGGGAAGAAGGGTTTGTTCTTTGGTGGGAGCAACCATCTTGGCATGACATCACACAGGGGAAGGGGCAAGGCACCATAGGAAGAGGGCAGCTACTATACATAATAGCTGCTGAGGTGGTGGGAGACCTATCACCATAGAGCCCGGTTTCAGTGTATTCCAGGCATTCCTGGACCATCATGGTCCTGAGGTGGATTTTTTACGGTCACACCTGCCTTTTGTCTGTTTCTCCTTTGCTTGTTTCGGCCTGCTTTCCAGAGGCCTCCTTAGTACCATCCCACCTCCACTCTGCCTTTCAGGCTTCCTTCCCTGAAGCTGGCTCAAGGGAAGAGTTCTCTGGTTTGGACACTGAAACAAATCCTTTTTAACACAACCATCTAAGGTTAACATTCCCATCTAAGGGAAGCTGTTGGCTTCCCTTTACCCTTTCTCCTCTTGCCCCCTCTCATGCTGTGACAGGATTCCTTTTCTGCATGTGTTCCCTGGTAGTGACAGCCACCATCTTCACAGGACACATGTACAGCTCTTCAGTACCCCGAGGTAGACTGAAGGTCTGGAGGGGAAGAATATCTTAGGAGATTCTTTTTTTGCCTCTTTTTGGCTGTAGTTTTGCTTGCTTTCTGGACCTTTTTTTCCCCTAGAGCTCTGTGCACCCCAAATCCCTGGATTTAACTATCACACTCTGGGATTTTCTAGCCCCAGTTTTAGGATCTTAGCTCAGCTTTGCCTTCCTGCTTGCCTTTTGCTGTAAACCCATCTTATGACCTTTTACATTTTAAATTACTCTGTGCAGGCTACAGCCTGCTTTTAGCTAGCTGTCAACTGGAGACAATGTAATGACATAATTCACATTGGGATGTACATGATAATGTGCTAGTCTTCTTATGGGAAGGATGTTCAGTCAAATGAAGGAGTATCTTATGGTAAAATATTAGACCCTAGAATGACCATTAGTCCAGATAATTTGGGGCTGAATGCAAACACCACCTTAGTTGCTTCTCTGTTTCAGGGTCAGGCTGGCCATGATTGTGGTATAATCTGGGTTTTGTTTTTCCCTGTGCTTTATTATTGGTTAGGACCTTCCATTTGAAACATCTATGTCCATAGATGGAAGGGAGTGGATAGGTGGGAATGACTGGTTTGGATTCCATACTGCCCTCTCCATTACTGAAACAATAATTCAAAACACATGTGCTATTGTCAAGAGACATTCAAGTCACAATTTTGTCCTCTGTACACTGGAGCAGAATATTAATGACCTCCTAGGGTTATTGTGAGAATTTAAGATAACACAAAAAGCCGTTTGATAAAATATGGACTACTATATGGGAAGAGATATCATTGTTGTTTTATGTGCCTGAAACCCTGAATGCATTGTTAGAATCATGTACAGCAACCTAACATCATGTAGTCGAGCGAATAGACTCAAGCTGGTGGGTTTGGGATCAAATCCTTGCTGTGTAGCTCAACTGCTGTGTTTCTTTGGGTAAGGATCTCACTAGCTTTGGGCCTGTTCCCTCGCTCTAAACGAGAATGATAATAATAGTTCCAACCTCTTTGGGTCATTTTGGGTTAATCTTTGTAAAGTATGCAGATCGAAGCTCGACTTGTAGAAAATGCCATAAAAAGATTTTTTTGGTTAAAATATTTATTCTTTACAATTTTCAAGGAATCTTCACGTATATTAGATAGAGATCAGTCCTCACAACAGTTTTTGAAAGTTACCTGGTGAGACATTTTTTACATTTCCCCCTTGCATTCTGCAGCTGAGGAAACTGAGGCTGTAGGAGTTTAATAGCTTGGCCATCATCATGCTACTGGTTAAGAGAGAAGCTGGGATACTGTCCCCAGCCGCTGACCCCTGGTCCAGTGGCCTTTCCACTGAGTCACACAATCTGCTGCTTGAATTCTGTGTCTAAACCCCATTGAGATTGCAATTCTCAGTTTGCCTGTTGAACCAGCTCTTAGAAAACAAGTCCCCACCTGCCAGATACTTGAGCTTTCAGGCAGCCTCCCGATAGGCAGCTGTTTATAGGATTCTGTGGTTTTTAGGGAAGTTCTCAGGACTTGGGAATTGCCTAAGTGTTTGTGTGTGAAAGGAGTGGTGCACGCTCATCACTTGATCTCAGACTCATTCACAAGTGCATCCCCTCCCCTCCTCTCCGAAGCCACACCATCTTATTGGTCTCTGCTGTTCATCTTGCATGACCATTCTTCCCCAACAGAGGAAGGACAGAAAGGTAGACAGCATCTGGTTTCCTTCTGTCCAGTTCCCAAGGTTTGCTCTTGGTGACTGTTCTGTCACCTGTCTGAACATTTGGCAGTGGAACTGTTAATATCAGGTCTAAAGCCCTCCAGGTGTAGCTTCCCCTGGGACCAACCAGAAGCTGTTCATCCCCTTGTTGGATAACCCCTTTCCAAGTTTTCTTCTCAATTGTGTTGTATTTCAAACAAGCCCAGGCCTCAGCTAGAAAAGATCTTGCTATGTCCATGTGAGGATGATTTCTAGAACTGTTAACATCCCTCCTTTGTGGGATGACACTTGGGCTGGCTGGATTCAAAAACTAATATTCCTATATTGCATTATTTCTCCCATTACTGAAGCTACTTGCTCTCTGAAAACTGGTTCCAGTCAATTTTAGAGAGATAAAGTGTATGTCTGAATTTAATCTTCATTAACTAGTGTTTAATGAAACTAGAGATTTCAGGCAATACACTAGCAATGTACATTACCTAGTTGTTTGTGGATTTCTCAAATTTAAGATAAAATAGATCATAAATAATTGGTTCATTAATTAAATAATCTATTCATTTAATTATTAGACTTTTTTACTTCTTGAATGTGTCAGGTATGTAGAAATGAATGAAAGAAAACACTGACATATTAATGGTCTAGCAGAGACTGTTCAGAGATATAAAACTAAAGCTAAACAGATGCTTTAAAAAAGAGTAAAGCTGTTTTACAAGTGCTATGGTCAGAGAGCAGAAAATCAGTTTATCTAAATCCCTTGGTTCTATATTAGTATGTGCTATTCATTATCTTCATAGTGCTTGTCACAATTTGAAATTTCTCTACATATGCACTTATAGATACAGTTTTCTTATCTATATTACTAGATTATAAGCCCTATGAGGGAAAGCACTCTCATTTAGATTTTTAACACCTTATTTCCAGCATCTTGCATAGTGCTTGACAGATAGGAGGCATTTGACAAAGGCATGCTGACTAAATACATGAATTAGTCAACCAACAACTTTCCTGGAGTTGTTGAAGAGTTGACATGTTAACTAGCTCTTGGCTACATCATGGGAATGTAGGAAAAGGAGAGAAGATAGAGGATTCCAAGCAGAGGAAGAAGCATATGTAAATGGAGGGAGTCCTGAAAAGGAAGCTCATTGGTCCCTGTGGTCACTAAGTTGTGGAAATGGTGCTGGCCACTGCATCAAGCGCATTAGGAGTAGAGCTGGTTGTTGACTGAGAAATAGTGCCAACCATCAAGGAGCATATGTACCAGGTGAAGGACTATCCATGTCATCTTATGGTTAGCAGGGACCTAACAGAGATTTCTCAGCAGTGGGATGGGGTGCCCATTATATTCCAGAAAGGTGACTCTGGTGGCAAGCTGGAACACCAGTAGGAAACTGGGTAGAGACTGGGTGGACCAGTTGGACAGTTGCTGCTATCCGTTGTGGGAGAGAATAAGGATGTGAATTAAGGTGGAAGCATTGGGAGTGGAGAGAATAAACATGATCTAGAAGATATGCCTGACATGGAGTGAATGGAACTTAATCATTTTTAACTGAGGAAAGGGATGACAGAGAGGAAAGGTCTGATGATGATTCAGAAGGGATGAGGTGACCATCTTATCAATACTGGATATAGGAGACTCAGGGAGTAGAACAGGAGTTTGGGACAGACAGAGCTGGGTAATGACAATAACTGTGGACATGCTAAGTTACTGGTGAGATGTTCTGCTGGAGATGTCTAAGGGGCAGCTGTGGAAGAAGATCTGGAAACCAGCCTGGATTCAAATCTTTGGAATACGTTATCATATAAATATGGGCAGAGGAGAATGCCCAAGGGTACACTGCACAGACTGAGCAGAGGGCTGGGGATGGAGCTTCCAGGAGCACCAGCTGTCAGGGAGCCCTGGGGGAATTTGGAATAGAATGGCAGAAACAGGAAGCAACACCAAGCGGGCCAGGTAATGAAAATCAGGACAGTGGTGGGGAATTTTGAGAACTAGGACTATCTCTTTTCCCTTGAAATTGACAGCCATTAGTAGTCTTACAAAGACTAGTGCTGTTTGTCATGGGGTGGGGGACAGGGCAGCATTTTGTAGATTGTATTTAGTAAAAAGTTCAGTAAGTAGAAGAGTGATGTGGCCCAACTCTTAAGATAATAGAGAAAGATTGATGGGAGGACAAAAGATAGTACTTGGAGCAGAGATAGAACAAAGGGAAGATCTTCTAGGATAGGGTAGTTTGAGCCTATTAGATGGCTGTCTCAGTCTTTTTTCTCACCACTGAGACATACCACCTGACACAAGGTAAAGGAAGAGAGGTATATTTTGACTCATAGTTTCAGAGTCAACTGGCTCCAAGGGGAGGCAGAGGGAATAGAGAAGAAAAGCTGCTCATGTCATGGTGGCCAGAAAGCAGAGAGCTGAGCAAAGATCTGGGAAGGGGAAAAACCCTTCCAGATCATGCCCCCAGTGACTCGCCTCTTCTGATCAGACCCACCTCCCAACAGCCAGTCAGCTATGGCCTCCCTGATTCTTTCATCTTTTAAAATTCTCGCCAGAGTGCATGAGGCCTTTAGGGGACACTCTCGACCCAAATCATAACAATGGCTAAGGTGAGTTTAGCCAGGGAAGGGAGGTGATTGAAGATCCCCCAGAGTCAGACATTTGTTTGATAGGGTAGATGCCTGGGAAAGGGTCATGGATACATCTGGGCATAGGTTCTGCTTTGTTCTTTCCCAACCATTCAGCCCCTTTGTTCTTTTGTGCATTTCCCCATACCTTAGCTAGAACCAGTCATCACTGGACTGAGGCTGGCAGAAGTGGGTCTACTTTCCTTCAGGGTCTCTGCTGGGCTGGCCAGAGAAGTTTCCCACAGAAGTTCATGGACCTACGAATGGCAGTGGAGTGAGGGCCCAGCCCATTTCCTCCTTTTTCAGTAGTAGTCTTAGTGTAAACCTAACTTGCCTCTTCTCTATTTCTGCTCCTAATCTACGCAGAGATTATTTGACTATAGTGTGGTCCAGAATACACCACCATGTTGCCAGTTCCCCAGGACAAATCTTAAAGCCTCCTCAGGCCACTTGTGCTTGGCAAAGAAACATCCACATGCCTTTCAGTTGAAGACCTCTTGCTTCCTGTGATTCTTCGGAGAATTCTCAAAAGAAGGAAGTTCAGGATGTGGACATCATTCTCCTTGTTGACCACACCTTGGTGGCTTGTTCAGTTTTACACTCTTGTCTACTTGGGGTCTTAGTCTGTTGCAATAACAAAATGCCTGAGATTGGGAACTTTTATAAAGAAAAGAGATTTATTTTGCTCATAGGTTTTTGGAAGCTGAAAGTTCAAGATCAAGTTGCCCCATCTGTTTGGCCTCTGTTGAAGTCCTGATGGTGGGACTTCATGGTCCCAATGGTGGGAACATATGTGGAAGAGGTCACATAGAGAGACGGGAAGCCAGAGGGATTCAGGATCAAGCTTGCTTTTGTGGGAACCAGCTGGAGTCCTGAAAGAACCATAAGAACCCACCTAGGGCAGTGGCCCCAGGGACTTAATTACCTCCCACTAAGTCTTACTTCCTAAAGGTTCCACCATTTCTCAGCATCATTATGCTGAGGACCAGGCTTCTAGCACATAATCCTTTGAGGGACCCCCCCCCCCCCCCATATGTAAACCATAGCAGTTGGTTCCTGTGCTCACTCCTCAAGACTGGAGGCTAAAGTGACCAAGTAGAAAACATTGTTTTCAGAATCCTTAAGCTTTAATCCTGTTTTTTGCCTTTGCTTTGGCTAGGTGAGCCGGGCGAATCACTTAACCTCTTTGAGATGATCCCATTTACCACAGTGCTTTTACCTTGAGCTCTCTGAGGTGTGGAGTCTGGTCACAAAATCTCTCCTGTGTGCAGTGGTGGGATGTTTATGTTTTGATGGTTACTGGGAGCACAGTGCACAGTTGGGTGGGAATCCCCCCTCAGGTCTAGAGCTGTCACATCCTTATGACCCCAAGAAAGAGAAGGAGCACAGGTCATAAGGGCCAGACCTCTTAACCTAGAAGGGAATTACACTGAACTTCATGTTGCCAAGGAAGCTGAGAATGATCCAATTGATGTGCTTCTATGGCCAGTAAATTCAGTGGAAAATATATTAGTGATGGGTTATTTGATATCTAGCTGATTCATGGAATGAATTTTTTTTACTTGTCAACTGGTTGTTAGGGCTTAGTTTAGACTGAGCTTAATAGTACTAGAAGGGAGACTTGGGTGGAGAGCTGTAATACAAATCACAATACTTAATGATTGTATTATTTTTCAGTTTCTCTGTTGACAGTTAAAGAGCAAGGGCCAAATGGAATGCACTCTTTTAAATGGCAGCATGGACACAGTGGGATTGTTGGAAAGTCATTAGTAGCCAAACCTAGTTAATATCAGCTCAGGTAAATGCTCTCCATCACTGGTCTGTTTCCCCAACTCAATTATTAAAGGATTAAAGGACTTCCCCAATGAGCTCCCTTAAAAATTTAATGATGTGCTGCATTGCAGAGGTCAGACTGTTACAGTGAAATGATTTTAGGTTTGCCCTGCCATTGCTAGTTAATCAGAGAGAAAAGAAGGTTCCAAAGGTCACATTACCTATAATATGGGAAGATTCACCATTGATAAAGTCACGGGAGCTCCTGTTTCTGACTTACGCCAGACTGTGCTAATTTCTGGGGAGAAGATGAAGAGAGAGTATGTCCTGCTTGTGGTCTTCCAGTTGGTGTGGCATCCATTCAGACAGCACCTATTCATTCTTAGAACTGAATAGAGGTTTTGGGAGAAGCTGATGTTGTACTCGTGGTGCCTAAGGGGGCCAATTAATCCTCACAGTCTTTTGCAGCCTCCTTGGATATGCAGCATGTGCTTAGAGTTGCCCTTTTATTGTGTGCATGCACACACACACACACATGTGCACACACACAGGCACACTCTCTGTCCTGGTGTGAGTTATGCATACGTGGGATTAGTGGGTAGAAAGTCTACAGTGCAACCTGTGACCAGGGAACTGAGTCAACTCCCCTTGTTTCTGTGGGGACTCAGTCTGTATCCTTAAATTCACCAACACCAACAGACAAGCAACTGAGCCTAAAACTCAAGGACATGGGTACACGGTGAGTGCCTGGGAAAGGCACATTTGTGGGAGGAGTCCAGCAAAGCATAAGGGTGTCATGGTGCTCCAAGGGGGGAGGCCTGGAGTAATGGGATGAGGATGAGGAAGTAAAGGAAAGGGAAGGCAGAAGGCTGATCCCCAGATGTTGAGCCAGCTGCAGGGTGATGCCCTGTGGAGGTGGTGAGTGTGTTGGAGGAATGATTGCTGGAGGGAACTGGGAGCCATAAGGTTTTTTAAAATGTGGGGAAGGTTGGGCCGGGGATTTAGCTCAGTGGCACTGCACCTGCCTGGCAAGCACAAGGTCCTGAGTTTGATCCCTGGTACCAAAAAAAAAAAAAATATGGGGAAGGTTATATTCTTCTTATTAGCTGGCATTATTTTATTCCTTAAAAACTTCCTCAGAAGCCAAAAAAAGGAGGAGGAAGTATAAGGAGTCAAGTGAAAAACCCAGCAGTGTTGATATTTGGGGTCTGTTTGGAAAAGAAATTTTAAACTTGAGTTTTGCTTTAGTTTTGTTTTGGGATGCCCATGAATAATCTATTGAATTATTTTCCAGGAGAGAGAGGAAGAGAGAGAGGAAGGAAGGATATGTTTCTAGGGGAGAGGCAGAGGGTTCATAGATTTTATCAGATAATTTTGGAAGTTGCTTGTGATCCTCCAATGATTAGAAGTCCAAGAGTCAGTGATTTGGAATAAAGGGAAAATATTAAATATTGGGAACATTTTCTCATGATAATAATATTATGTGAATGGAAGGAAAGAAGAAATACAGACAGGCCCTCCCTTCTCTTCCCCAAGACATGGGTTCAAATCCCATCTCTGATAATGTCTGATGACTGTCTTTTTTTTTTCTAAAAGGTGGCACTTATTTCTTTCCACATTGTAGGGATTAAAGATTATGCCTGTTTATAAAACACCCAATAAAGGGCCTCTAATAATTTACTCACTGTTTTGCAATGTCAGCCAACTGTGAGTTATGCCCACATGGGTAATTGTATTCTCCTACCAGTGGTTCGTTTCTTTCATTACCTTTAAACGTTAGCATTACTTTTATAAGGACTCTCAGTGGAGAGGCCTAATATTTTAAAAGGATACAGAAGTAGATACCTTGCCTTGTAAAGTAAGAACACAATTGGATTCCAGAAAAAACAACAACAACAACAAAACACCAAGAGTAACAAATGCTTGATATGAGAACTAGGAGTTTTTAAAATCAGATGAAATCTACTTACACTGTTGTTTATATAAACTGACTGGTAAACTCCATCTGTGGTCATCCAGTATTTATTTGTTACCTGAATCCTAAAGTGAAAGCTACTTAACAGATTTGTGAAGTAGGATTTGTTTACTCTTCTTTGATAATTGTGATCACTTGTACAAGAGAGCCCAACTCTTTAAATTTGCATTTTTGAAATCTACAATTCCTTTCAACCCTTCTAAGAGTTACTTTGAAGGTACCTAGCAGAATTATGAGCAATCAGCATTGAGAACCCAAAAGAGGGAAAGGCCATATTTGTAAGCAATCAATGCAGATTATTCCTAATTTACAGCCCATTTTCTGTCTTCCTATTTCAGAACCCAAACTAAGTTACATAAAAAGTCTTCCCTCCAACTTGGAACACACAATAAAACTTCTATTAATAAAGAGTGGTATGCCACTGACAATGTAAGATTAAAAAATTCATGACTTGTGGGGGGAAATACCCATGAGGGTGTACTGGAGAATGGGAATTCCCTCCTGGCCAGCCTTGGAGGGGGAATCTGGGCCTCCTGGGACTTCATGATGCGGCTCTGTTCCCCAGCAGATCAGGAGGCTGCCCCGGGCCTCTGCCAGGAGACCTGGCTCCCTAGCTGAGACTTGCTGGGTACAAAGAAGGGCACATTTCCTCTCCACTCCTGTCCTGGCTAGAACTGGCATTTAACTTAAGTACCATGCACAGCACTTAGCTTTCTCCATTATGAGTCATGTGATTAGGTCTGTTTAGTCTTGAAATAATGGCAGAGTGGTTGGGAGTCAGACCTGGGTTTGAATTCTGGACTTCTTACTTAGTTACATGACCTTTGATTGGTTGTTTGATGTCTCTATGCTTTAGTTCACGTGTACAGTTAGGAAAATGTATTACCAACCTCATAGGAATGTGAATTTTAGGGTTTTTTTGTTTGTTTTGTTTTGTTTTTTTTGGTGCTGGGGATCGAACTTGGGTCCTTGCGCTTGCGAGGCAGGCAGCAGAACCACTGAGCTAAATCCCCGGCCTGGAATGAGAATTTTAAGTGAGATAATTAATATAAATAACATAAAACAGTAAATGTTAACGCTCTTCTTCATTATAATCATTATTTCAGAATTTAAGGTAATTGTCATGGTAGTCACTGGAATTTTCTGCATCTGTTCATTTTGCTTGGGCCTTTTCAACTGAACTGTGACATGGTGAGTCAACCTATTGGCAATCCATTATTTGCTGTGTTCCTGTGGCTTGTGGGTCAGTCTGCAGTCTTGTAAATGATTCAGACTCATTCATCCTGGATTCGGTGATGATGTCATTTTGTGCATTTTGGCTCAGCTTTGTCTGTATGAGCCCATTTGTTGATCAACATTACTCTACTCTTCACCTGTATTTTGATCATTGTGCATACGTTTACTTACCTTGAATTTATTCACCTCTATAAGGGAGACACTGATGAATTTATGTCATGGGTTACTGTCAAATGAGACATTCTGTATAAAGGTGCTTCTAAAACTGAAAAAGCCATATAGGTATGTGGTCTTAGGAATACTGAGAAAAAGCCTAGTGTAACTGCTTCCCTTAGGAACAAGAAGATGGTCATCATTATTAGCAGGATTGGTGTTTTCATGATGTATGTGCAGGTGTGACGTGGGTGTACATTTAAACAATAGTCTCTGGCTTCAAGAACTATGAGATTTTGTTGGAGGGTGGATATATATAAAAGTGAAACATGTGGGTAAGAAATTACTATATTGTTTAGAGAAGAATTACATAGCAATGGGAAACTTTAAAATTTTAAGTGAAAACATATTAAGTAAAATTTAGAATTGAAATTAAAATAGTTAAAAGTTTAAAAGGAAGAGATTAGCCAGGCCTGGTGGTACCTGCCTGTAATCCCAGAACTCTGGGAGGCCGAGATAGGAGGAGGGTTACTGGTTCAAGCCCCGCATGGGCAATCTATCAACTTGGTGAGATCCAATCTCAAAATAAAAAATCAAAAAAGGGCCAGAGATGTAGCTCATTA
This sequence comes from Heterocephalus glaber, assembly GCF_000247695.1. The sequence continues at coordinate 3,666,986 of NW_004624826.1, read as the reverse complement.
TGAAGGCCCTAGGTTTAGTTACCAGTACTAAAGAAAGAAAAACTAAAAAAGAAAGAAAAAACAAAACAAAACAAAAAAACAAAAAAGAAAAAAGAAGAAGAAGAAAAATCAAGAAAAGAGATTAATACTACCTGGAATTTGAAGGAGCATCATAAACAGAAGGTGACTTGAGTGGAGGCATCAAGAATCAGGAGCGAGTGTGGAGAACAGGAGAGGGAAGCAGTCCAGGCAGGGCACTGAGAGCAAGGCCTAGGGGGTCTAGGGAACGGAACCTTTGTCTTGGAGTCTTTACCACAATCTCATTGGAGATGAGGAAGCTCAGTCTCCAGGAGGCTGAGTGAAGGTCCCCGTCTCCTGGTTTCTGAGTGATGAGTGGAATCAGTCCAGGCTTTCTAATGGCAAGGCCAGTGCTCTTTGCAGAGAGTCCCAGCTCCAGTGTCTGTGAGGCAAAGCCCTGGAGATGCTCTCTGCCCTAATCACCGGGCTGTGTGGAATGGTCACACTGGCCCCTTCCAGAAACATTTAAAGTGAAGCAGTTCTGGGACAGTTGTGTTTCTAATCAGGTAGATTTTAGTCACTCTTCAAGAGTAAGAGAAGTGATTTCTTTTCTTCTGGACATAATCACCCCCATCTGATTATTTGACAGAGCGTGTGCTGATTGAGAAATGAAATAAGCAACGATGGACGTGTTCGTTTGGTAAATTATCCCTTCCACCATTTCTCCTGGGTTTGGGCACACATAAATTTGACCATTAATTATTGTAACTGTATTCTGAGTGTAAAATATTTATATATTAGATAGGTATTCATGCATATCCTCATGTAATGTGGAATCATTGTATTTTAGAGATGTAAGTACTTCATAGATATTGCATAGTATAATAATTAAAGTGGGAAAAGACTGCTTGCTTTGCAATATTTATTTTTTATTTTTATTTTTTATTTATTTATTTTTGGTACCAGGGATCAAACTCGGGACCTTGCGATTGTGCAGCAGGCGGCGAAACCACTGAGCTAAATCCCCAGCCCCTATATTTATTTTTTAAAGTGCATCTCCTATAGACAGTATATAGCTGAGTCCTACTTTTTAAAATCTATTCTGAAAACCTGTTCCTTTTAAGTGTCTACTCCATTAACATTTAATGTGATTATTGATATAGCTGGATTTAGGCCTATCATTTTGCTATCTGTTTTCTATTATGTACTCTATTTGTTCTCTCTCCTTTTATGGTTATCTTTTGATTAATTGATTTTTTAAAACAATTTTATTTTAAGTTACTTATTTTCTTTTTGACTATACCTGTTACTATTATTAAAATATTTTTAGTGATTGTTCCCAGGATTACAATATACATCCTTAACTACTCATAGTATATTCAGAGTTAATATTTTATCATTGCACATAATATGAAAGACCCCAGAACTATATATATAATCAATTGCTCTCTGCTTCAATTCCTTTTGCTATTTTTTCAATCTTTTCCTTGCTCTGTTCTCCAGAATGGATTATTTTCATTGATCTAGCTGTGAGTTCATCAATACTTTCTTTGCTATCTCTGATCTGGTAGATTTTTTATTCCTGATATTGTACTTTTTTGTTCAAGAGTTGGACTGCTTAATACAGTAGCCACTAGCAACATGTGGCCATTTACATCTAAATTAATTAAAATTGAATAAAATTAAATGTTCAGACTGTCAGTGGAACCAGCCACACTGCATGCTCAGTGACCACATGTGATGACTGGCATTGACTAGACAGCAAAGGAAGAAAAGCATTCCCCTCATTGCAAAAAGTTTTATTGGGAACTAGGAGTACACTTAGCATATATGAAACCCTGGGTCCAATCCTTAGCATCTCAAAAAGCAGAACAAAGCAACCAAAAAATTGTATTGGATAATGCTGTTCCAGCATTTTTATTTGATTCATTTTTATGGTTTGTATTTCTCAGATGGCATTTCCTATTTTTTTCATTCTGTTAAACATTTTTTTTTTTTACATTCTTGTGCATGGTTATAATACATGTCTTAAAATCCTTGTCAGCTCATTCCAACATCTAGATCATTTTGAGGTTAGCCTCTGTTGATTATCGTCTCTGGAGTATGGCTCATGTTAATGCTTATAGATTGTATCCTGAACATGGTACATTATAGATAACCTGAATTCTTATGTTCCTGCAATGAGTGCTTGAATCTTTTAAAGATTTCCAACAGTCGGTCAACTTGGGCGACCTCAAACTGCATGCTCTGCTCCCTGTGGTGGGGTATAGCTAGAATCTCAGTTCAGCTGTTTAGTCCTCAATTAGGTTGCTGACAGTCCACGCAGCATGTGTGCTGTTCAGGACTCAGCTGGAGATTTGGGCAAAGCTTATTGCTAGCATGCAGGGCTCCCTCTTGGGGTCTTTCCAGGTTTCTTCTCTCACTTTCTGGCTGCTGTGGTTGCCCCAAATTCTACCCTTTAGTTCTTCTACTCCTTAAGGCTAGATTTTTCATCTAAATAGTCACCATGTGGAAAATCACCATGTTCCAGTCACTGCGCTCCACATCTGCCTGCTTTTGGTCTACTATCTTGACACAGTTGTTTTCTATATTTTCTCTGCAGTTTGTAGTTAATCTGGGGCAGGGTTGGTCTCCTAGCTGCTACCCAGTCATTGGCTGAAGAAGAACTATGTTTTAGACTTTGACTCGGCAACTTACTGTATGACCTTGTTGCTAATGTCTTATACCTCAGTTTCCTCATGTATAAAATGGGAATGATGCCTACCTTATTAGATTGTTGGGAAGGTGAAATAAGTGCAATTTGATAAAGAACTTAGAGTTGTTTCTGGCATAAAATAATCGCTCCCTGTTAGCTGCTAATGTTACCGTAAGTTCAGTCTTCTTATTTTGCATATATGGGGGTTATTGGAATTCTAGTCCCAGCCTGGCCACACGGACACTCCATACACACATGCAAAAACATGTCAGTGTTGGAGGGGCCTGGCCCACCAGTGACATTGTGATTTTATGTAGTTTTACCTATAAGTTATTTTATATTTCCATGGTTTTAAAATCTATTTTTTTGAGTGATGGCGAGAAGACAAACTGACAGGTGTTACTGTAACAATGGCCTTCTAGTCAGACATCTTCAGATAACAGAGACCCAGAACACTGAGGGCACGAGGCACGCACTTCCCTTTGTTGTTCAGGAGAAACCCTAGAGCTCACTGGAGAATTGAGAGTCACCTCCTGTTTTATTCTATTGTTTCTTTGTGAATATACCTGAATTGGACGTGGCAGAATCTCTTGGTTGCTTTTCCCTGCATCTTATTTGCACTGCTGTTTTGTCAGCAGGGCGTCAGCTGTCAAGGCACAGATGCCTAAGCTGCAAAGGTAGCCCCATGGGGCGAATCACCCGTCTCAGTCTTTGAGAGGTTTCTGGTCCAGTACCAGGACAGTTTTGCAGGAAGATGGGAGTGCTCCAAAAACGTAACTGAAGCTCGCTTCCCAGACCCGTGGGGCTTGCCCCACTCACACTTAGGCCCACTTGTTAGCTTTCTCCACTGGGATGCAGCTCTGTGGGACAGCCCTCATGCCCAGGGACAGAAGGAGAAGTGCTGACATCTCTCTGTGACTGGCCTCTGTCACATGCTGACAGATTGCTGCTGGAGCTGGAGCTAAAATCTAGATGAGCAAACACTCCATCTCCAGTACTGGTCACAGAGCAGGTATCTGGCCTGTGGGCCACTATCGGAATATGGAGCTTTCTGTGGGAAGCAGTGAGAGAGAGCTAAACTAGGGCACAGCTTGGTGTTAGTGAGTTTATCTTTTCCCCAGTTTTGGTCTTATTCTTTCCTCCTCTTTACTCCTTCCACTCTCATCACTCTTCCTTATTTCCCCAATCCCAACTGTAGAGGATGAATGCAGTCATACAATCTGCTGTTTCCATACTAGTGGAAATATTTTTTCTATTAAAGTTTCTTGTGGAAGGCTTCTAAGTAGAAGTCGAGGCTGGGGCAACTTTGGCGTCTTTCTGCCTCTGAGAATTCCCCAGTAAAAGCCTCTTGGTGAGAAGGATTTACAACTGAGACAATGCAGCTTTCACAGTTTTTAATTACATTTGACTCCTGAAGCCTTCTGCTGGCAGTAGCTACCTTGTTGAAAAGGGACTGGATTTGGGCTGCGAGAGGGTGGGAGGCCCTCTCTTCCCAGCTGGGTGCTGTGTCCAGACCCCAGTAGCTCCTGCAGTCCAGCAACAGCTTCTCTCCCAAGTGATGAGGCTGCAGGGAGGGCAGCCTGAGCCTGTCAGTGTGGAAGCTGACTCCAGAACCTGTGTTCAGAGTGACAGAGAAGTAGTTGCCTTGTGTCTGGTGTCCTTTTTTGGTGGGTTCTGGGTTCAACTCCAGGACTCAGTAGCAGCCTCACCCTGGCCTCATGGTGGTTCTGCATATGCACCGGGCCAACAATATGCATCAGTGGCTCTCTGTCAAGATCAGGATGACCAAAGCTTCTTCTGGGGATCCATATCTGCAGCAGCAGCCCTATGGAACATGGTTCGGGACTATGGTTGCTTCTGGATAATGTGCAGAAGTACGAAGGTAAAGTGAGCACACTTCTTCTGTTCTTGAGGTGCTACCTCTTTGTCCCCTGGTGATCTTTTCCCATAGTCCTCTCCTTACCTCTCTTTTGCCCACCTTCTCCCAACCAATGAGCTCTGGCACTCCGTGAGTTTCATCTGGCTTCCTGAGGAGAGTGACTTCTGGATTCCAAGCCTACTAAGCCCACTTGTATCCTGGACTCTAGATTCATGGTTTTAGTTGCCTGTTGAGATGTGAAGATCACTGAGTTGAAGAGCTGTGGTAGGTACAGTAGAGTTCCCCTATCTCTGCACTGTGGCTGTTTGGGCCTGGATGATTCTTTGTTGTGAGTGCCACCTTGTGCAGTACAGGACTCTTAGCAGCATCCCTGGCTTCTACCCACCGGATGCCAGTAGCAACCTTAGCAACCAAACCCATGCCAGGTCTCTCCCAGTTGGGAGCTATGAGGGTAGAATGACACTAATCACTGCAATAGGAACCTCATGAAAACTGAGCTAGTTTGGAGCAAAGAGGTGAGTTTGGTTTTAGAGATTTGACACCAAAGGTGTTGATCAGAAATAGGATGAGGAGGGAGCAGGGAGGGCTGGGGAAGAAAGAGGTGCAGCCATTTGTGTAAAGAAATTGTATGAATCAGGTCAGGGCTCCAGGCTAGGGCTCCTCTTAACTAGCCGGCCCAGCCGCTTAACTTTGTTGGGCCTTAGTTTCTCCATGCACAAAAGAAGTTAGCGTAGATAAGATGTTAAACTACGTAGCCCTGTGATTCCTTCTTCCTTGTTTAATCCCACTGACTGATTCCAAAAGGTGACATCTCCATGGATAGAGTGATTCATTCTAAAGGAAAGAAAGCAAGTGAGGCAGAAGCTTATTTGCTGGAAGTCTGGAAAACAGTTACTCCTAGGTGATCTTGAGAGGACTGTATTCTTACCTGCGGGGTAGGAGAAACGCTGAGCCCCAGAAGCCGTCCTATGGAAATAGGATGCACTGACGGCTCAGGCATGACCCAAACCCAAAATCTTCCCTCCCATTCCATCTGCCTGCTTCCCCGCCTCCCTCCCTCCAGCTCCTTTAATCATCATTTCCAACCAGCCTCCTCCAGCCTATTGGAAAGATCTGGGAGGCTGGTGATGGATTTGACTGAACAGTGTGTAATATAAAAGGGCAGAGCTGAGCCTGAAGGGACCGGGGGCTGCACGAGCTCCAATATTGCTTCTTCCAACAGGGCAGTGCTGGGGAGCCCCCTCTGGGATTACTCACACAATATTGCTGCCACCGGTGGGGTGGGGGAGGGGGGCAGGCGCGTCTCCGGAAGAGCAGCTGAGGCCGGGAATAACAACAACAATAATGGCAATCTTTTAATAATAGTAAAAATAGTAATAATTGTGTTTTCTGGGTTTATTAACTCTGGGAAGTCTGGTTTATTAACTCTCCTGGCTTATTAACTTTGAGAAGTCTTTGCTGGTCACAGCATATGCCTGAGGCTTGCGTGTGTGTTTGAGTTCATCAGTCTCAGACTCTCAGAGAGAAACAGGGGCACAGGAGAGAGGGGAGGAGAGAGGCACAGTGATATTTGAAGTAATTAGAAGACTTTATTGAAATCAAATGCACAGGCAAGAAATGGTAATTAACTGAGAGAAGAGGATGCACTGTTCTCTCTTATCCAAGGACTATGGTGTTGTCACAGATAATCCCCATCTTGGGGGCACTGGATAGCTTGTGAAAAGGCCGTATTGGAAAGAATATATGCGTGTTTTAAGTATAGATCTAAATTGAACAATGCAGGAAAGGAAGCCCGTCTGCATCTGGTTACCAATGCTACAAAATACAAAAGAAAAGTGTGTGTGGGGGGGATAAAAAGAATAGTTTAATTAGAAATTCCAGGTCTGTCCCTGAAGTTACTCACCAGTATAGATAATCCAAGACTAAATAAGGGAGAAAACTGATTATACAGGACTGTGGAGATCAGATGAAGTTTCCATGAGAATGAGGGTAAGGAGCAGGCTCTTGGGTGGCAGTTCATTATTTCTTGAAACTGACATCAGTATAGGGATTAAGAACCTGGGACGTTGATGTTCTTTTGGTTCCTTGGGTGGGGGTGCTGTACAGTGGCCTTTGGAGAGTTTTAGAGATGAAGATGTGGTGGTCATTTGGGGCTGAGGAGTGGGTATGGGCTCCACAAAGCCACATTCTGCTCACATAGGGAAGACTTTGTAACACTGCTTTAAGCTTAGAGTCCTTTGTTAGGATGTTGGTGTAGAAGGCATCGAGAATCCTTATATGCAGCATTTGTTTACTATCTACTCTATTTTAGTACAAAGGAAAAACTGGCTTAACTAAATGAGCACTGGATTTGGTGTCAGAAAACCAGAGTTTAATACACCCTTTAAAACCTGTTTCTTCATTCGTGAAAAAGAGGCAAATTATGTCTCTGACAAGGTTGATCTAAGGATCATATGGGATCATGAAATTTAGGTAGAAGTTTGTAGCCTCTAAAGAGCTATATGCCTTTAGGGCCAAAAGCAATTATTGTTATTATTAATTTTTATTGTTATTTCATGACTCTAAGGCTCTACAGTTCTGTAGCCTCGAGCATTCTTTTGCCCCTGCATGTCTGGTGGTTCTGCATTTTATCTGTCTTCCCAGAGCTGGACAGCAAAGAGCTGCTCTGCCAACACTGGCATAGGGATTGCTGTGTGGCTGGATGTATCCAATCAGTATTCTTACTCACAGGTTCTTTTGTTGGTGCTTTGCGACTTATGGCCAAAATGGATTGTAGACACCATTAGGAGAGCATCACATTGAAGACTGGGCCCCTCCTCAGGACAGAGCTGCTCTGGGCTGGTGGAAGGAGGCTTTGACTAGACCTCTGGGTTGAGCTGTGTGGTCCAGGGTGTGATAAAGCTCAGATATTCACCCCAGGTGGACATTAGCCCTCCCATAGTGCCTAGTCTGTGTTGATTGCCTTCTGCAGGTGGACTCTTTGAGAAGGCAAAGCCTGCAGCTAATTTTCCCACTTATTCAACACTCATCCCACAAAATTCATGGAAGGCCTGCTGTGTGCCAGCCACTAGTCTTGTTTTATCATGCTGTCATCCCCACTGATTTTATCTCTATTAGGCTCTTGAAGTGGCCACATATAGACTAGGAGATGATGTGTGTAAATTTTGCTCAATCTTTAGGAGTATGATGATAACTACAAGCCGTGTGTGTGTGTGTGTGTATGTGTCTGTGTGGTACTGGGTGTTGAACTCAGGGGCTTCACACTGAGCTACATCCTCAGACCTTTTTATTTTTCATTTTGAGACAAGAGTTCACTAAGTAGCTAGGTTGCCCAGACTAAACCTGAACTTGGGATCCTCTTCCTTCAGTATCCCAGAGTGTTGGAATTATAAGTGTGCACTGCCACACCCAGCCTATGACCACAAGCATTTCATAGGTACTTTCATTCAGACTTTTGCCCATTCAGCAAATATTTGTAGTCCTGTAGTTGGGCCTTTTGGAGGGAATGAAAGAAGTAAGATAAGGTGTTTTACAGTTCAGGGGTTGAAAGCACAGACATGAAAGTGTTGGGAACAATGGCACTGATATGTGTAAAGGGATGCAGCATGACTTAAAGCTGAAGGAGTAGAGGAGGCTGTGTGAGTCAACTGAGTGAGCTGATTATGAAGAGTGGGTCACAGTCACACAGGCAGGGAGACACCGCACACACTGTCTGTGATGTGAGCATCCTCAGGCTTAGGAGTCCTCCCATAGACCATAGCACCCTTTTAAGTGGGCTCCATGCTTTACAGTGCACAAACATCTTCATATATCTTATGAGTTCTTTTATCAGAGCTGCCCCTTAGGGTGGACTGACAGGTATTTTTTACTCTGGCACACACAAAAAAATAAATCTATATCTGAATTGTGATTGTTCATTTTGATGATGCTTGGAGAAGTTGCCAAGGTGAGACATCTACTAAGTGGTGACCTGGGCTGGGATTAGAGCTGGACCTTTTGATTCTGAGACAGCTGATCCGTAGTAGAGGAGGAGGGTAGGTATTCTAGGTGAAGGGAAGGGCATTTGAAAGAATGGAGTCTGGAATTAATTGTGTTTGCATCTAAGGGATACAGCAAGAGCATACTGGATTAGGACATGATTCAAAATCAGGAAAGACAAGGGTAGGAACAGGATTTTCAAAGTGTAGATGCTAAAGAGCCATGGTAGGCTTTTTTTTAACATAAAGGTAATGTATCCCACAATCCACCTTTTTAACCATTTTAAAGTGCACAGTTTGGAGGCTATTGGACTGTTCATTTTCTCCAGTGACCAGCACTATCTGATTCAGAATCTGTCCATTGTCCCAGAGAGAAACCCATGCCCGTTAACGGCATGCGCCATTCTTCCTCTCCACTCAGCCTCAGGCAGCCCTCCTACTCTGCTTTCTGTTTTCATGAATGTGTCTACTCCGGATATTTTATGTAAACTGAATCATACTGTATGTGGCCTCTAAAGTCTGGCTGCCTTTACTTAGCTTCGTGTTTTCAAGGTACCTCCATGCTGTAGCACGTACCAGTGCTTCATTTCTTTTTTATGGTCGAATAATATTCTACCGTGTGTGTGTCCCACATCGGGTTTATTATTCATCAGTTGATGAAACTTTGGGTTGCTTTCATCTTTTGACTATGATGAATAACACTGCTATGAACATTCACATATGAGTTTTGTTTTAGTACCGGTTTTCAATTCTCGTGAGCATAGCTAAGAGTGGGATTGTTTGATCACATGACAATTCAAAGTTTAACTTTTGGAAGAACCGTCAAACTGTTTTCTATAGCAGCTGCACCATTTTTTTCTTCCTCACTAGCAATGTACAAGGGCTCCAGTTTCTCTCCACACTCACCAACACTTCTTTTCTTTTCTTTTTTGGATTATTGCCAACATAGTATGTGTGAAGTGGTATTTCATTATGGTTTTGATTTGCATTTCTCTAATAACTAATGATGTTGAGCATCTTTTCATATGCTTATTAGCCATTTATATGCCATCTTTGAAGACATATCTATTCAAGCCCTTGGTCTGTTTTTCAATTGTGTGTGTGGGGGTGTGTGTGTGTGTCGGTGTTTTGGTCTTTTTTTGTTGGTTGAATTGCAGGCACTCTTTAAAATTAGATCCTTATCAGTTACATGATTTGCAAATATTTTCTTCCATTTTCTGTGTTGCCTTTACACTTTCCTGATTATATCCTTGGATGAATGATATAATTTTTTATTTGGATGAGGGCAAGTTACCTATTTTTCTTTTTCTTTTGTGTTTGGTGTCACATCCAATAATCTATTGCTGAGGGCATGAAGACTTACTTCTATATTTTTTGTAAGAGTTATATTAATTTTAGATTTTACAAGTAGGTCTTTGGTCCTTTTTGAGTTAATTTTTGTGGATGGTGTGATTTTAAGGCATGGTGGTTTTAAGGCAGAGCAGTTGCCTGATGGCAAAATTAGGAAAATTATTCTAGCAGTTATTTTGAGAATGAAATAGTAAAACACATGCTATTCTAGAGGAGAAAGGAATCAAAACATAGTTTATTTTTGAGCAGTTTTACTGCGATATAATTTGTATGCCATAAAATCACTCTTTTAAAGTGTATGAATTGAGTGGATTTTAGTATATTCAGAGTTGAGCAACTAGCACTCTAATTTTATTTTTCATTTTAGAACAATATTGTCACCCCTAAAAGAAACCCTGCACCTATTAGACATCACTATCTGCTGATATGAAGCTTCATACACATGCAGTCTCTTCCTTTCTTTCATTCTTTCCAATCCCTTGCAGAATATCCTTGAGTGTCCCATTTTGAGGCTCTTAGAAAAGTGGAAGCAAATGTCAGGTAGAGAGCTGTGAGGGAAGGTAATGGGGAAGTGACTATGATCAAAATATGTTAAACGCCTGTATGAAAATGCCACATTGGAACCAAATATTTTATAAAGTTAATATGCACTAACAAAAATACATTTTAAAAGATTTTAATCTTGACCCTTGATTTTTGGAGAAAAAAACCCAAGCTGTAGTGCCTATACTTAATTTGTGCTCAGTTGTCTTAGCTAACAATGGGTTGTCTGGAAGACCTGAGCATACCAGAGATATTAAGTCATCAAGAAGATGATGGTAGCAGGTTGTATAGGCTACACTCTGTGCTCATATAGCTTATGACGGATGGGCAGTCCTCTCTGTATACGGTGTCACTTGAGTTGAACAGTCTAAGTTTTGAGATATCTATTACTGCCTTTTAACTAAAAAAAAAATCCAAGTGGAGGTAGAGATTGTACTATAGCAGTGTCTTTTACACACAAGTATAACCCCCAAAGCTGGAAGCTGTGTGGTTGAATGTTGCATGGTTGCAATGGTCAGACACTAAATGCTTACTGAGGAATACTTGGAAACCATTAAAAATACAATAGAAAGAAAAATATCACCTACGTTCCCATTCTTCACAGATTGTCCTCCTAGTATTTTCGTGTCTTTCTTTTCAGTCTTTTTTCTCCTTTTATTCCTGTGTGTAAACATGCGTCTTCCTATGGGTCTGCTTTTTACCTGCTCATACTGTATGCACGTTCTTATAACCATCTATTTTCATTTAACACTATGTCATGAACCCATATCATTAGTTTTGAAAGTATGATTTTAATGATTATGAAACTTAGTCAAACATAATTCATTTAACCATTTATGTTATTATAACTAACACTCAGGTAACCTTCAAGGTGTTTCATGAACACCGTATTTTTTGTGGATGAGTTTTCACTTCCTTTGGGTAAATACCAAGGAGTGTGGTAAGGTTGTGTTTCATTTTGTAAGAAACTGCCAAACTATCTTCAAAAATGGCTCTGCCATTTTGTAGACTTGCTAGCGATACATATCTCATACATATTTAAAATAAATATTTTATTATGTCTTTGAGTATATCCTTAGGTGGCTAGAGGGAGGATTATGGCATAAAACATATTAACATCCTGAAAACTTCTTGATGGCTGGTGCTAATTTACTCGGCAGAAAGTTTCCTCCGGCTTGTGCCCCATCAGCAGGGTGTGAAGGTGACGGGTTCTCTTCACCTGTCCCTCACCCAGTGTTGTTGTTTAGACCAGATTTAGGTCCTGGCGATGTTGACCTGATGGCACACAGATTTCCCCTGCTCTTGCGCATGTGTGGCCTCCACCATTACCAACTTTTCCCACCAGGGTGGAGCATTGATTACAACCAATGAAACTACAGTGACACATCATGATCAAACAAATCCACAGTTTACAGGAGGGTTCCTGTGGCTGTTGTGTACTCTGTGGGTTTAGACAAATATACAGTGATATGTATCGACCGCCACAGTATCACACAGAGTACATAGTTTCTTTCACAACCCTAAAAGATCCTTGTATGCTGCCTCTTCATCCTTCCCTCCCCACCAATCCCTGGAAACCACTGGTCTTTTCATGCTCTCCATGGTTTTGCCTTTTCTAGAATGTTGTTTAGGTGGAGTTGTATAGTACACGGCCCACTCAGATTGACTGTCACTTAGTAATATGCATTTATGTTTCCTCCACGTCTTCTTGTGCCTGATAGTTCATTTTTCTTTATTGCTGAATAGTACTCATCAGCTGGATATAGCACAGTTTATCCACATTTTATCTATTGAAGGACATCTTGGTTGCTTACAGGTTTGGGCAAATCTGAATAAAGCTGCTAAAAACATGCATGTGCGGTTTTTTGTGTGGACATTGAGTTTTCAGTTCCTTTGAGTAGACAACAAGGAACATGATTACTTGATCATACGGGAAGAGTATGTTTAGTCTTGTAAGAAACTGTCTTCCAAGTGGAGGTGTCATTTTATGTTCCCACCATCAAAGAATGAGAGTCCCAGCTTCTTCACATCCTCCTCTGTATTTGGTGTCATCAGTGTTCCATGTTTTGGCCATTCTATAAGGTATGTGGTTGGTATTCTCATGTTGTTTTCTATCTACCATTTTATTTGTAAATACTTCTGGTTTGATAGTGTTAAATTGCATTTTTTTCATTGTGTACAAATTTGAATAATTTTTCAAATGTTTACTGACCACTTGAAGTTTTCTGCTTTGTATTTTTCCTTCTTGATACCATACCTTTTCATTTTCTTTCATTAGTGTACATGAATTTTACCATTTATCATATTTATTGGGTATATTTTTCTCAGATTTTCTGTTGCTTTATAATTGTTATCATATATATTTTATTTTTCCTATGTATATTACTTTTACAATACTAGGTCTCACTGTGGCATTTTCATACATGCATGTAACATATTTGATCATATCCATCTACCCTATTACCATTCTTTACATTGCTATACATTTCACTTTTTAGTTAAATGTTATTTTTCTTTTCTTCCATGACTTGTATCTCAGTCAGTAAACAGATATTTCCTGATGCCCTTCTTCGTTCCAGAAACAGATAGATGTGGTCCCTATTTTCCTGGAACTTGGACTTCTGAGATCTCCTATAGTTTATGCTTATTTTTAAGGTTTCATTTTTTTAACATTTATTTCTTCTGTCCATCTAGAGTTATGATTCTGTACTGCCCAGTGAGGAAATAACTTTATTTTTCTTTGATACACAATTTGCCTACCTTCTGGCTGAGCTCTTCTCCATTTATCTCTAATGCTTATCATATGCTGATATTCATGGACTCCAGGGGAGTTTCCATTCTCCTTCAGTTGTTCATTGATGAGTCTGTGAATTCTGGGGCTGCAGGCCCATGCTATTATAACTTTGAGTGCTTTGTAATATGTTATAGTATCTCAATAGATAAAGACCTCATTATGCCTTTTTAAAAAAATTAATATTTTTTCTCTCTACAGTTTATTCTTCATGTTGTGATTTTCTTTTTTCCATTTTGGCAAGTTAGAGGAAAAATATGATTGGAGTTTTGAGTGGATTTATCTGATTCCCTTCTAAGTGAATCTGCTCTTCAGGAATACATCTTTCTATTTATTTAAACCTATGTTTATATCTCCCAGTGATGTTTTCATCATAAAGACCCCATATATTCCCTTGTAAGGTTATCCTCTGATACTGTATATTTTGTTGCCCTGCAAGTGAAATCCCTCCTTTCTCTCTATTATAAATTTTATTACTAGCAGCACAAAAAGTTATCAATTTTTACGTGTTATGTTTCATTGCGTCTGTTAATTTTGAATCCTCATGGATTCTCTTGGCTTTATTCATTTGACAAAAATGATCGCTCTAGGTCAGTCTTATTTTAAGATCTAACTTCTAGAGCATTTAAATAGTAGATGTTACAGAAAACATTTTTGTCTTTCTCCATTTAAAGGGAAGGGATGCCTTTTGATGTTTTAAGTATGATATTGGTGCTAGGTTTAAGGCTGACATTCTTTATCATGTTAAGGCATATCTGTATTTCCCACTACGGGGTTGATGGGTGTTGGCATATCTGTACGTGTGAGAAGTGGAGGGTGAGGGAGGAGAGAGGAAGAGAGGAAGAGAGGGCCTTAGCTGAAATATTTTCAGCTTCAAGTCACAGATAAGCCAGTTAACCAAGGCTTAGCATAAGAGAAGTTGGCTCATTTCATCACTATGAGAAATCTAGGGATGGGCAGTACCAAGGCAGTGAGGGGGCACCTGGATGCCATCAGCAATCCAGGCTCTTTCTGAATGTGTCCTTTCCATCCTTAGCACATGGGCCCGTCTCCTCTCGGCTACAGCTCAGCTTCCGCATCACACTCCAGGCAGGAAGAAGAGGGTAGGGCGAAAAGGTGAAGGGTAAATGGCCCAAAAGTCACACCAGCTCAGTTTTGTTTCCTTTTCAAAGCCCCCTTGAAAGGCACCGAGGGACTTCCATTTCTACCTCATTGGGAGCTTGACCCATTGGCAGCTCATATTGGTGAGCATGGTGTGGAAGAAGGGGTCTGAGGATATGGGCTGGGAGAACCATCGAGCATCTGCCTCCGCTTGTCGGCACTTGGCTTAGAAGCTCACAGCAGAGCAGGGATATAATATAATGCCCCTACAGTGCTTTAATCTGGGGCTGTCTGACTTCATTTGGATTCTTTCTCCTCCTTAACCCGTGCCATATGAGCAGGGAGATGTGCTCTCAGGGCGGTGTCTATCTTGTCTACCTGCAGGTTGCTCGTGAAGTACGAGGAAATGAAATCTTGAAGGTAATCCTATTTTCATTTTTTTGTGTGTGTTGGGATAATTTGCTTTAGGTTAATGAGTAAACTGCTCTTTCCTCCTGATTTTTATGGTGTCATTATTAAATTACTTTTGCCTGAACAGAACTACAAGGTGAACAGGATGTCAAAAAGGTAGCACGGATAGCTGTCAGCAATAGAGATGATCCCTTGGAAAAGGAAGGAAAAAGTCAAAAAGCCTTTCCCACTCCCCACTTCCCTCTGACCAGGGGAAGGAGGAAGAGAGAACATGTTCCATAGTGCTTAAGTACTTCTCCCCAGTCTGTTTTGATTCCTCCTCTGCCTTTGATTCACTTCTCTGGGGGGAGAGAAGTGCCTTGCTTCAAAGTTTTATTGGGAAAAACACCCTGAATCATGTTGCTTTTGTGGCAACTATTAATTGCTTCCTGAATTTATACAGCATAAATAAAATAGGTTGCCAGGGAGTGAATTACCCGGTGGATAAATGGTGGGTCATTAATGTAGCCTTGACCCCGAACCCAGAGGATGACGTGAGATCCGAGAGAGCACTCAAGAAATTTACCAGAACCCATTTCAGCTGGAGGCGATGTGTTTTAAATCCCCCTGTAATGCAATGAAGGGAATCAAATTAGATAATAGTTTGCAGAAATCTTCTGGGCCTGGAGCCTTGCTCAGAAGGATTTTACCCTCTTACAGTGTCATGCTTCATATTTGGGGACTGTACCTGTGTCGTAGTACACAGAATGGTATCCAGGATGGGTTTATTTTTTTCTCACGTGGTAAAAGCCTAAGTTCGCATGTCTGAAATGCCCGGATGTGAAGCACACTCCGGCTTTTAAAGAGTCGTTTTTCATTAAGCAGGAAATTCCAATTTCACCTTCTTTTGAAGCTTGAGTCTAACTATAGCAATGGGAGGAGTAAATTCAGATTGCAAAATGTTCTTCCTGCTGCCCTCTTTGTCACTTTCTTCCCTAAAAATATTCACGGTGCCATTGCACATGTATTCCATAGTTGCAATAATTGGAGTGGTGTTAATTTTGCTTGTGGATAGTTGCATTGCTATGAGCTTACAAAAGCTAGAACTGGAACTAAGTGGAGTTTCATATGTCTGCTCTCTTCATTCTGACTGGGTCCCCTAAATTCAGATCATCTGTCAGTTGAGCAGAGCTATTAATACCGGTTGCAGGTTCATCATATCTGGTGCCTGAGCTAGTTATTGTGATGGAGGGTCAGTGCAGAAAGATAGAAAGGAGAGGTCACCTTCTTCTGAGCCATTTATAAGCATCCACTCCAAATGCGCTATTTATACACAAATGAAGTGCTACTCTGCTATGAAAAAGGATAAATTTGAGTCACTTGCTCAAAAATAGATGCAGTTTGAGACCATAATGTTAAGTGAAATAAATAGATACATGAGCGTAAATATTACAGTTTTTCTTATATAAGAAAACTAAGGAACAATAAAGAGCAAGATAAAAGATAGTTGGAAACAGGGCAATAGATCCTTTGCCAAAGGGAATGGAACCAAGAGATGAAGGGAGCGGGGAGGGAGGGGAGAGGAAGGAGAAGAAATTAAAAAGCTCTTTTGATTCCATAAATAATGGAATCCAGCGCACTTTGTCTATTACTAAAATTTTTTCTTTTAGTTTTTCCACTCTCATTCCCACTGAGCCAGCTCCTGACTGGTAATGTCCGCCTGCCAGAAGGGAGATCTGGCTCTCATGGAGGTGGAAGCTTTCCCTGGTCCGGGTGCACTTGGGACCTGGGCGAGGAGGGCCCCACAGTGCCAGCTGCTGGCTCCCCGCGGCAGCTCCCTCGTTTGATCTCTGTCATGGCTGCCTTGATGTCCTGAATTGGCCCAAAACACTTACCTTTCACGGTCATTTTGACTTGCCTCCCGCCACACTATCTGGGATTCTGCTCCACAGAATAAGCCCTTGGGGCCTTGAAGACTTCTAGTTTTAGAACCTTTGGTTTAAAACCCTTGCTGTGGAGAGGGTGGTCCTTGGGGCATCCACTCTGAGCTCCTGGAATCAAGGTTCGGGGAGAGAGGCAGAGGTATTTGGTGCATCACCTGTGTCCAGAGCCATGGGACTTTCCATAGCCTCCCGAATGGTTTTGAGGTGTCCCCTGCTGCCTAGAGGGTGCCGATGGATCTCAAGGTCACACCAGCAGAAGCGCTGTACTGTGGACTCACAAGAAGTCAGGGTGACAAGGATTTATTTTACAGTGTTGGATTAAGGGCCAAGTACAACATGACTTGGATAATTTTCACTTTGCTGGCTCCTTAGCTACAAGTAATTTATTCTAACCTTCTTCCATAATGCCAATTACAGCTGTTAGCACATACTTCAAAGCCAGTATTCAAAGTACAGAGTTATGGTTAGGATTTCTGAAGTTCCTGTGCTGCTGTCCCGGGGGCTTTCAGCCAAGGTTGGAGTGGGTGGAGATGAAGGGTGTGCAGCTCCCAGGTTCCCTTTCTCAGTGGGGCTGGGGTGGGGGGCGCTGCATGCAGTGGGTGGAGCCAGCCCAGAGAAGGGCATGGGGAAGTTGTGGGGTGGTCTGGGACACCATCCCCTTAATGAACATGAAGCTGTGGGTTATTAGGGTGCCTTTCACTGGGCAGAATAGAATGAAAGGGAAAGATAAACAAAGGGAGTGGAATTCATTGATAAGACCCATCTTGTTGGACATGTCAGAGACAAAAGTGGTATTCTAGTCGGTCTGTCCGTTCTTCCTTCCCTCCCTCTCTCCCTCCCTCCCTCCTTTCCTTCCTTCCTTCCCTCCCTCCTTCCTTCCCTCCTGGGTTCCTGCCTGCCTGCCTTTCCTCCCTTCATCCCCTCTCTTCCTCCTTCCTTCCTTTATTCTTTTCTTCCCTTCCCCTTCTGCTTCCCCCTTCCTTCCTTCTTTTATTTTTTCCCATACTGGGTATTGAACCCAGTGCCCTTGTACTGAGCTATACTTCCAGATCTTTTTATTTTTGAGGCAGGATCTCAGTAAGTATCCATGTTGCCCAGGGTGGGCTCTAACTTGTGATCCTCCTGCATTGGCCTCCCAGAGTGCTGGGATTACAGGTGTTTGTCACCGACTGTGATTGTTCTTCTTGTATACCTAACCCAATCAGCCACCTAACTCAGGGGCGAGGGCAGCAGAGAAAGGAGCACGTAGGCAGTCCACCAGGAGTGGTGAGCCATTGATGCCCATGGCTCCTGCCTGGCACAAGGTGCGACTGACCGTGGTTACGTGTCCCTGCCTGATGTAAACTAGATGCTACTGACTGTTATTTGCTCCCTGTGACCTTAGTCCATTAGTTCTAATAATTAAGAGAAAAAGCACCGAGGGAAAGTACTGCCTCACCCTGGAGGGACCCTGCATCACAAATTCGAGCACCAAAGTCAAGTGTTCAAGACCACAGTGGAGCACCCTGGAAGCTGCCTTCCTAGGAACTGATCACAGGGGGACACTGCTTCGTCCCTCATGTCCCCCACACTCAGTGCTTTGCTCTGGAGCTCTGCAGTCTAGCCTGTGGTGCATGTGCCCCGCCTCTGCAAGGGCCATCCCACACAAATGGCGCAAAGGCAGTTATTTCCCAAGGAGGTGGCAGTTTGTGGAGATGCTTGCTGCCCAGTTGGGATCTGGCTTGGTGGCCTGTTTACTGCTAGCAGCTCCTTTCACAGCTGAGGAGTGAGGGCAGGCCCAGCCACCCCTAGTTTAACCCCTAGCTCACTCCTTGGTCACCTGGGCCACCCAGTGTGGCCCTGATTTCTGAGGGCAGCCAAGGGGTGATAAGGTTGGATTTTATCTTCAGGGACTGAGGGGAAGCTGTCAGGATTCTCTACAGAGGGCTTTTCCAGCTTCCTTGAGAATAGCCTGGTATTTATAGACAATGAAGTACTACTGTGCTGTAAAAGAAGGATATATTTGAGTCATTTGTAGGAAAATGGATGCACCTTGAGCCCATAATGTTAAGTGAAATAAATCAGACACAAAGCTTAAATATCACACGGTTTCTCATATATGAGAAACACAAAGTGTGAATAAATTAAAGAGTAAAATTAAAGATAGATAATAGGAAACAGGGAGATAGACCTTTTGCAAATAGGAAGGGACCCAAGAGATCATGTGGGGAGGAGAGCGGAAGGGAAGGAGACAAGAAAAGCATCAAGGTGTTATGTATGTCTACTAACTTCCACGATGAAGGCAATCATTATGCACTGCGAGCACGTGCTAATAGGACTAAAAATCAGAACAAAGGAAATAGCACTGCTTGGAGGGACGAAGCTCATCGGGGTCTAGGTGATGACAGGCGCAGGTGGGGGAGCTGAAAGGCAAGAGAATGAGGTTGGATATTTATTTCCCCGACCCCTTCCCTGTGTGGTCCCTATGTGTTGGTTTTGTCCTTTAGCCAGAAGCCACAGCTGCTATCCGGCGTCTCTGCCCACACGCCCTCTCCGGTTCTGTGATGGCTCCCTTCCCTGTCCCTCAGGCCCAAGGTGGTGGCAGCTCCCTGAAATTTCCAGTCCTGGGATACCACACCATTTTTTGTTGTTTTTCCTAAACTGTGCCCATTTAAAAAAACTTTTTTTTATTCTCAACACCAACAATCAAAGCCACTACCAAAGTGAAAGGAAAAGGTAAGGCCTGTGTGTGACTAAGCTTCAGCAGGTCATTCACGTCTAACTGTGGCTTCTGACACTGCTAAATGGAAACATCAGAATGGTCTGTGGTAAGGACAGAAGAGGTGAGGCCCTAATGTTTAGTATCTGTGCACCTGGGATGTGTGATGTGAATCAGTAGGTCATGAAGCCAAGACTCAGGACCAGTTTCTTGGCTTAAATCTCTGCTTCTTAAAGTTGTCCCCCCCCCCCCCCCCGTGCTGGGGATTGAACCCAGGGCCTCATGCATGCTAGGCAAATGCTTCACCTCTGAGCTGCATCCTCAGCCCTTTTAATGTTACTTTTTGAAATAGGGTCTCACTAAGTTACTTAAGCCAGCCTTGAACTTATGATCTTCCTGCCTTATTCTTTTTTTTTTTTTTGGTACTGGGGATCGAACTCTGGACCTTGCGCTTTCAAGGCAGGCGGCAGCACCACTGAGTTAAATCCCCAGCCCTTCCTGCCTTATTCTTAAAAGTAGCTGTTGAAATTCTCTCTGGTTTTATAAAGTATAAAATTATAATTCTTAATTTTTGACTTTGCCCCTGGGTGCTGTATTTGCAACTTTATGGTGGTTTTGCTGGGACAAACTGGCCCGTGGATTCTATACTGTTTATAATTGGCTGATGCCCAGCATGACTAACCCTGTACCAGTAATGTGGATGGTGGGCAGGCGACAATTCTACCCTTTCAGGGAACTTTTTTGTTTGTTTCCTGGTGTTCAACCTCTTTGTGTGAGCTAGAGAGCCTGTTATTTATTGCCACATAGCAAAGCAACCGAAAAGTTAGTGGCTTGAAACAACCGCAGCCATTTATCTTGCTGATGAACCTGTGTGTAAGTTTCTTTACCTGGAGAGCTGCTTGGGCTTCCTAACAGCATGGTGACCGGATTCTAAGTATGCATGATCCAGCAGACAGAAAGTGGGAGCTGTCATTCTCTTCCAGCCTGGTCTGGGAAGCTGGCAGAGTGTGATTCCACTGTCACCTTCACTGTGACAGAGCCCATCCAGACACCTGGTGAGGGGACACAGTCAAAACTTAATGGGAAGAAAGTCCAAGAATTTACAACCAGATTATCTTTAAGTGGTCACAATAAGCATGTCTGTTTCATATGTGAATAATTAAGATAAAAATGCAAATAAACCTTCTCAGAGCAACAGAAAATATGATGTAGATAAAGGACTCAGCAGGAATCAGCACCTGTAAGCTCCTGATTTTCCAGACTACCCTGTCTAGCAGACCATACTTCTGCTTTGCTGATCTAATAAACACCAATAACTCTTTTCTGTCTGCATGTCCCCAGTTTTCAACCTCCAAGCACATCGGAATAGTAATAAGGGAGATATTACAGTGCTTTTTAAAAATTGCTGAAATGGAGGATAGGCATTTAAAAAGCAAAAGAAAACTCCCACACCTCTAAACACAGAAGGAATTCCCATCTGTCAGAGCTGATGAGGAGATATAAGGACACCGAAGTCTGTGGTAGCCTTCTACTGTCCTAGAGGCAGAGTGAGGGGCTCAGGACCACTGCTGCCATGGTCATTTGAAGCTGTGAGTTAAGATTGAAGACTTTTGAGGAGGTCTCAGCCATAGGACAGGCACTTCACTCACTGGTGCCATCTGAGAACCTCTAAGAGGGATTGTGCCCTACATTAAGAGTGTATCCTCCTTCAAAGAGCTTTGATGTCTTGGTTCAGGGGGCCTGGAGGGCTCACTTTCCCAGCTCTGGGGCAAGCACACCCTTCTCTTTCTCCCTCAGTGCAGGCACTGCAGAGTAGGACTTGTTTTACCCAAGGTGACAGCTCTTAAGCTTTGACGACGGTCGGGGAAAGAGGTTAATGATTCTGAAGGTTTGGAGAGGTGGCCCTTTGGAGTGGGCCTCTATTTAGGTAGCAGGGACATGAGGCTAAGAGCCAGCCAGTGTCTCCAGGTCTGGCAGTTACAGTACCTGGGTCTGAGAGACGAGGTTGACCTGCCATGGCATCTTGTAGGTGGAACTAGAATGGGCCTGGGGACTTCTGATGGCTTCAGAATCCAGTTGAAAGATTTTTTTTTTTTCCGCATAAACTAACATGAAGCTGGCGATGTGGTCAAGGATGCCTGGGCCCCGGAGTCTTTTGACACATAGGAAATTACTTTTCATGTAATTATGAGCCTTATCATTTCAGGCCTTGGTGTCCATTATTTTGAAAAACTCTCATGAAGAAATAATATTTTACTCTGACAACTCTGAACCCACTCAGCATTCCTAGGGAAAAGAAAAAAGAAAGGGAATTCTGTTGAGGAAATATCTAGTTCTTGGGGTGCCATTACATCTGTGGCTAAGATTCCAGGTACATCGTAAGCTCCTTGAATGTTAGAGCTAAAAGGTGAAGGAGAGTCAGAAATAGAAATTGGCCCCCGAGTTGGGGAGCACTGTAGCAAGTATTGCAGTCAGGGAGCTTCTGTATATAAAGTTCTTTCCCTGTCCTGTTGATGGTTACATCTAGCCAAGGTGTTCTGAGGGACATAGCCAATTGCGGTGCACTTTCTCAAGGCTGGACTCAAGCGCATGCAGATGAAAGGGGCTAAGCTCTCTGCACTCTTGTGACTTTTGTCTGGGGTTGTGTTGATGTCCAGCTATGCATGATGACTCCTTTTCACTGACTGTCTCATCTTGGATGTCCTGTGGCTTTTGTTTGTGGTAGGATTGAATTTGTAATGCTACAAACTCAAGGGAATAGGCAAAGGGGGTGCTTTTAATAATACCTCGTCCTGTTTATTTTATAACTTAATGTCAAATCATCCCATTCAGTAAGAGAACTTGAGGAGAAGGTACAAAAAGAAAGGAAGAAAGAGAGCCAATTCTGTACCCAAGAGGAAGTGTCATTGTCACCCACCACTGATGGAGAATTCAAATTTATATTGGATAGAGCTAGGATGAATTTTGGTGGCATGTCAAGTGTCCCTGCCTTTAAGCAACCAGCAGGACACTGTCAGGAACAAGAATTCAGAGAGCCCCATGGTAAAATAAAGCAACAAGAAGTTACGAGACCTAGATGTGAATTGTGACTGCCACTTCTTAGTAGTGGAGCTTCAGGCAGTGTTTTGTATTTCTGAGGCTTTGCTCGTTGGTAAAACGGGAGAACAGTTGTGCCGTGAGATGGCTAGCTTTGAGGGAATGACTGGGGCAGGTGGACAAGCATCTTGCTCATTTCTGTTTTTTCTCATGGAGGCAGTGTTTGGGACATGTGTTCTTTCTGGGATGTTGCTGCTCAGCGGTTTTCCCAAGGTTGTGATGCTGTGATTTGGCTTACCAAGACTAGCTTACCCACAAGCTTCCGACTCTAGACCTAGGCATGAGGAGGTGATAGTTTCCTTGGGTCCTGGGGAATGTGTGTGGTTCACTGGTTTTCTTGATCTCTGGTAATGTCAGGTCCCCATGGTTTTTGCATTCCTCCCTGGAGAAGCTGTTGAGTGCAGACTGCTCCCAGAATTGCCACACAAACTGCCCCTGCAGGAAGGATTGGTGAAACTCATTTGGAGGCCGTGGGAGAAAAGGGGGAGAAGCCATAGCACAGACAGTCGTTGCTGTTGTTGGATCCCAAGCAGAAGGCCTGGGGATGTCACCCCATCACATGTCTGGGTAGGAGGTAACAAATGAGCCGACAGCCCCCTGCCTCCCCGCAGGACTTCCTTGGTTTTGCCACTGGGGGCTCTTGCTAGGCAGAGGTGCCTTCCCTGCCAGGTTTTTGTTATTAAAGCTGATCCCATGTATCAGAAAGTGGAAGGCAAGCCTTGGAAACCGGCATCCAAGTGGGATTCCCGGCTCACTCCGTAGCAGCGTGTGCCAAGGGCTGGGGGCGGGGAGTGGACTGCAGCTCCGCGCTCAGCATCCGGGAGCCAGGGCTCAGCATCATTCACTCTGTCAGGGCATCTCGCGGTGTAATCACTTCCAAATGGCGCGCGGTGGGGAGGGGGCTCCGTCCAATCACCCAAGGAATGTCTTGACTTGGGCGGAAAGGGAGGTTTTCCATAAGCATCTCCCCTTTCCAAAGGGACCAACAATAGAATATGAGACACCCGTGAGCCTCTCTTAGCATCATCTATAATAATATCCACGTCAACAGAACAGACAGGGAGGGAACAGCAACCCAGGGTGGGGTCAGGTCCCGGCTGCAGGCTGACCAGGGCGGTGCTTCAGGATGAGCGGATCACTCTCCCCATGCCACATCGCCTCTCCAGGTCTTCCTAGAGACAAGGAGAGCATGTGCTCAGGCACGGAATCTGTCTCTAAATTGTTAGGCACAGTAAAAGTTACACACACACACGCAAGCTGTGGGACATGGTGCATGGGAATAAAAACTCACAAGTTTAGGGGACCAACCTCACTTTGCTGTTTACTAGCTATGTGACAAATCTAGTCTTTTTGAGTCTCCATTGCCTTACCTAAAAGACAGGGATTATAATGTTTATTTTATGGAATTGTTATGAGGTCTGGATGATACAAAACTGACCTAAGTGTGAGTGACCAAATAGGTGTTCAGTAGAGTCTTTAAAAAGTGCTAAATACCTTAGTGTGATCCTATGCTTGTAATCCCAGAACTCTGGAAGCCTGAAGCAGGAAGATTGCAAGTTCAAACCTAGCCCGGGCAATTTAGAGACCCAGCAGAGCCCTAAAGAAAAAAAGAAAGGAAGAGGAAAGAGCTGGGCCTAAGCTCAGCATAAAGGCCTGGGCTCAGTCCTCATTACTGAAAGAAAAACATTACAGAGATTGTGTTTTTCTGATCATTTTACCACGCTGTCCTTGAGTTCCTCAGCTCTCACCAGACCCTTTGCAGAGTCTCACATAAACAGTGTACTTAATATTTATAGAGCTTTACTGGATTCAGAACTACCCCATCTAGTTCTTGCTGCAATTCTTATCGCTTCTCTTTGTGGTTGAGGACCCTGAGTCTAGTGCAGCTGGCGTCCTTGGTCGTGTGGTTTCAGCGTAAGGTGTCCTGAATGCCCTTCCAGGGTGTCCTCCCTCTCCACCCTGGCAACTAGTCTCAGCACCGATTCTGGACTCCTGTGCGTGTGTGTGTGTGTGTGTGTGTGTGTGTTTTCAGCATTGTGCTGGGGACCGGCCCCCTCCATCATGCATGCATTGAATATGATAGCGTCATTGTAGCCGTATCAGACTTGGAGTAATAATTTCCTTATGAAAATTCTGACTGGCTTTTTTCTCAAGCCTGTTTCTTCCACGTGTTATTCCTTTCCTCTTGTTGCTCTTACACTGGCAAGTAGAGTCTAGAAGCCCTTCTTTGTTTACTTGCCCTCCCTGATATGGTTCTGTGACTCAACCTTCATAGAACCAAAGGAGAAGGAGAGAGTAGCATTTGTAATCATGGCCTGCACAATCTTTTGGTTTAAAGTTAAAACTGAAAATGTGTTGTTCCTCAGGATCAATTTCCATTTAGATCCCGAGTCCAAATGCCAGTTCAAGCACAGGTGGTGGGATGAAGTTAGGGATGACTTCCTGTTCTCCTCCATCCATTCACCTGTGGGCCAGCCTCCTGCAGGTGGGAGATGTGTGCAGACTGCTGGGGTCAGCTGACCTGGATTAAGGTGGCCACCTAATTGCAAACTCAGATGGATCTGTTGTAAGAGTGTTGACACCTGGAATTACGGGTAAATCAACTGACATCTCAAGAGCAGAATAGATACACTGCATGAGATCCAGAATTGCTTCTGGGCATCATGTGACCTTGGGAGGGAGTCCTGATGTTCTTCATTCTGTCTGTAACACAAGCCCATTTCTAGTGAATAAATGAGACTATACTGTGGCCTTGTGATTATTTAAATCATCTCTCTCCCCCCATCTGGCACCTTGGCTATCCAGAATTTTGGGGGAATGTCAGCTAAGTTTTCTGGACAGCACATCTCTGTAAGATTTGAGGCTTTTTGAAACTGGACTTGGTAGGGTTTGGATGGACAGGGTTATGAAGGCCAGTGGTAAATGTGGATTGATTTCCACAGAGTTCTCCTCTCATTTTCTTTGTCTCTCGCTCCCTGTTATCTTTCCTCTCACTTTCTCCCCACTTCCAGAGCTGTGCCCTGGCAAGTCTTCCAGTGTCAGTCACAGAATGAATTTTCTGCCATTTGTTTCACTGTCATTTCTGGAACAAGAAGGGAAGTTTGGCCTGCTTTGCCTACACCGCCTGATTCCCTTGCATGCAGCCACAGGGAGTTCTCATTACCACTGTCCCTGTGCACAGACACAGCAGCTGTCTTCTTCTGAGAGGACATGGAGGGCATCGCTGCCAGCGGCTCAGAGCTGAGCCCCATCTCCTGCTGACCATTTCACTCTGTTGCTGCCTGGGCAGGGGGAGGAAAAGGATGACGGTATGGCACGCAGAGCTTCCGACGAGGACTGGAATAAAAGTCCTGCTGATGGTGGGAAGTCAGGCAGAGGCAGCCAAATCTCTGGGAAGGATATGTGTCAGCCACTGACAGGCTGTGGGTGAGATTTGGAGAACAAACTGTGCTGACTGCATTTGGAAAGGAGCCATCGCCATGCAATACAGATGCATGCAGAAAGAACGAGCTTGAGTGCCGGGGATTTAGCTCAGTGGTTTCGCCACTTGCCTTGCAAGTGCAAGGACCCGGGTTCGATCCCTGGTACCAAAAAAAAGAGAATGAGCTTGACTACCAGTTTCACTTTTACAAGCGTGTATTGGTTAATGTTTGCCACAGGAATGCTGCATAACAAAGCATCTTGAGTCTCAGGGCCTTAAAAACCCAAGCATCAGGGCCTTAAAAACCCAAGCATTTATTTTGTCGCTCGTAGGTGGGCAGAGGCAAACCCTCTGAAACCCTCTGTCTCAGGGCTACTTGGATTTGGTCCCACACTTCAGCTGGATTCAAGTGTAGTTGACATTCTCTCTGAATCAGCAGCCCTTAGATATGTTCTTGTACAGGGTGACAGAAGCCAAAACACACACATTTACTCACATTTTGCTGCCCAAACTGGTCATATGGTGAAGCCCAGTGTTACAGGGAAGTGGTGGAAAGGAGCAGATATTTATTGAGCAATCATATAAAGCAGTGCCCTTGATTATATATCTGCAAATTCCATTAACCCACACTGTGAAGATCATATGAGCAGGTGGAAGATGGAGTTTGAAAGAGTGAAAGATGTCTGATGAGGTGGGGAGTGTGAGCTTAGCCAGGGCTGCTGCGGGAACTGCTGGGCAGCAGCTGGGCCATGCGAAAGCTGGCTTTCCCTGTGTGTCCATCTGGGCAGAAGACGGGGCTGGTATCCCTTGGGCATGGCTCTTGGTTACTCAGTCCTCATCCACGTCTTATCATTTAGGCTCCAATTCTGAAGTCTTGATATTACCTGGCTGTGGTCTTCAAAGGCCTGTGAGGGTGGGCTTTCTGCCTGTCAGTGAGATCCATATGAAGATAAAATGAAGCTAGCTTCAAGGCAGATGCTACCAGTGCTTGGGTCATGGTCCTGTCCCTCTGTGTTTCTTCGGGGCAGCTGACTGACACCCAGTTAGACTTTGCCACCGTGGAACGCATAGCTGGCCAACCTCTGCCGGGAGCTGTCAGCAGGACAGGCCGTGGGGACTTCCCGCTTCCTCATATTACACAGCCCCTGTACTTTTCAAACAACTGGCATATGTTTGCTATACATGATATTTACATTTGTTTTGGGGAACTGGTTCATATATATAACTTTTTTTTCCTTAAATTCTTTTATGGGTACATTGTAGGTATACGATACATTTACATTTCTCATTGGGAATTGTACCCTTACATAATGCATCTTGGTTCTTATTTTTTCCCCATTCCCAGCCCTCCCTTCACCCCCTCCACCCTTCCCTATTTACAAAGACTTTATTTCCATTTCTCAGCATTTTTCCTTTCCCTTCTTTCCTTTCCCCTACTCCTCCCACTTCCCCTACCTCTTTGGACCTTTTCTTCCTATTTTACATTATCGATTATTCATTCTAATCATTGGTCCATTTTAGGTATACAGTATAATGACATTCATCATTGGAAATTTGCACCTTTATATAATCTCTCTTGGTTCTTATTTTTCCCCCTTCCTCATATGTATAACTTATCTTCATCATTTTGCATCCCCTTTCCTCTCTCTGTTCTATCCTCCTACTTCTTCCCCTCATTCCCTTCCCCTATTCCCAAAAGTCTGCATTTATAGTAATCTTTAACTTCTTTATAATTGAATTTCTCACGTAAGAGAAACCAAGTAATATTTAACTTTCTGTATCTGACTTATTTCACTTAACATTGTGGTCTCAAGATCCATCCATTTTCCTACAAATGACTCAGATATATTCTTTATTATGTCTGGATAAAATTCCATTGTGTATAGACTCTGCATTTTCTTTATCCATTCATCTGTTGATGAGTATCGAGGCTGTTTCCAGAGCTTAGCTGTTATGAATCGCACTGCTATAAACATAGGTGTGCAGATATTACTATGGTGTGGCATCTTAAACTCTTTCAACAGCTTCTGTTCTTACCTCCACTCTGAGTTGAGAGGTTTATTTTTAAAAGTGGTATTTGGCTTAATGGGTCCTTTCAGACTTAAGCTTCGAGAAGTTTTCCCTTCTGATGCCTTTGCCCCTTCATGTTAGCTTTTTAGAATGTTCCAGGCCAGATAGTGTCATATGGCCAAAATTTTCTCCACATTTCCTCTTTTCCTTTTCCTTCCTTCCTTCCTTCCTTCCTTCCTTCCTTCCTTCCTTCCTACCTTCCTGGTGATTACTCTAGCATTGAGCTACATCCCTAGCACTGTTTACGTTATTTTTAAATTTTGAGACAGGCTCTTGCTAAATTGTCTTGGCCAGGAGTCAGGCTTGCTGTCCTTCTGTCAGCCTCCCTCAGTGCTGGGACTACAGGCATGTGGCATAATAAGACATGGATTTCTAATGGAGGAGCCCTTTCTCCAGGACCTGTCACTGCTGGGTGACCATGTGTCTATGAATTGATTAGACCTCCTTACTCAGGAAAAGTGTTATTCACCTCAGTCACTTCTTCCTGTAGACCAGTCCAACTGCACATTTCTCTTACCTTCCTTCCTGTTTTTCCTTCCACAAATACCTGCTGTATGCTGGGCACCTGACACACACACACACACACACACACACACACACAAAAGGACACTGTCTTGTTCATTCTGAAGGGCCCAAGAGACAAGGAAGAGATCACTGTAGCATTAAGTAGTAAGTGTAGTGAGACAGCGACATGCACATGGAAACAGATGTAGCTCAACCTGCTGGCAGGTGGACAAGGGGAGGTGCATGGGTGGAGTCCAGAAAGAGATGATGGCTTAGCAGAATGGCAGAGAGAGAGGAACTTTCCTGGCTAGTGGACAGTATATGGAAAGGCACCAGGCAAAGAGGAATGTACTGTGCACAAGGGGTAAAGAAGCAATTTATCATTACCAGATTATGGAGGTGGAGACAGGGACTGCCAGGTGCAAGAGAGGGAAGGTCAGCCTGGTCCCATCATGGAGCTGCTTGGATCTCATGTAAGGAGCCTGGATTTTGGAATCTTTGAGAGGTTTGAAGCAGGGGAGCAACATGGTAGGATCTGGATTATATTTATGTAAGGGCATAAATGTACAATTATTTCTTAATTACCTGGGTGAAGGGAGGAGAAATAAAGCACAGATCAACTACTATGTAATTTCCAAACCAGTCCTGTGTGGCTTGACGACCAAGTTTAATAGAGGGTTGAGGTGGTCCCCATTCAGGAAATGCGTTGTTTCTGAAAATAATCAAAAAGACGGCTGAACTAACTCTCATGATTATTGAGTTTTTCTTTCTGAGACTGGACCATAATCTTGGCAGACAAGACTTTTTGGGGGAAGGAGGGAGAGGCTAAAGTTTATACAACACTTGCCATGAGCCCATTAAATGCTATGCATCTCCTGACCTCATGAAGTAGGTTCTCTTATTGTTCTTATTTTATAGATAAGGATACTGAGGACTGGAGAGGTTAAGTAAGGTTTCCCAGGTGGCCCACTAGCAAGGAGTGGAGCCTTGCTTCCCCATGACAGTTCTGACCCCCTCCGGAACTTGGCTTTAAACTGTGTAGTGCAGTGACCATCTGGGACCTCTCCTCCTTCCAGGCACAGAGTCTATGCATCTTGGGTGGGGGATGTGATTTGTTTTACACTTTAAGAAAATAGTCTCTGGTCTGGAACAATCCCATCCATATTCAGGATATAACACCCCAACTAAAAGACAAGGAAAGATCTATGCTTCGTTTATACTGCCCTAACGTCTATCCCAGACTCCATAACTTGGACCAAGGCTATTTCAAAAGATAATTCTTAGAAAAGAGACATCTTAAAATCCTGTAGGGGACTGAATATGTGGGAAGTGGGTTCTTTCTTGGTCCTGCCATGGCCCTTTCTATCTAGCACCCGTCTACTTCCCATCATGCTTTGCCTCAAGACCCAGAGGGCTGGTGGTCTGAGTGAAGAATGGCCACCAGCAGGCATAGGCGATGTCTGGAGGAGCAGGTCATGGAGCTGCCGAAGCCAAGTCCGTGACCAGCACAGTCTCAGGAGGGCCAGCAGTTTGTGGTTTCTTGGCCACTCTTCCAGCTGAGGAATGTGCTCCCCCCTTCTCATCTGTCTTGTGCTTTTGTAAGTCTTGACGAGGCTCTGTGAACAACCCAGAGCACCAGGGTGGGTACAAAGTCAGCCAGCCACTGAGCATTCCCAGCCCCCAGCACATGTGGAAAAAGTCAGATATTACTTGTGAGCCATAAAAGAGGTGAGCACTTTTGTGGATAAAGGTAGCAGGGACACTATGGCCTATGGAAAGGAGTAGGTATTGGGTGCTGATCCCAAATTTACCTTCATATTCTGGAGCATCTTAGAGTTCTCTATTTTGTGTTGTGATCTTGGCACAAAATGAGTGTTCTCACTGGCTCGACATTCCTGGTTTGGGACCAAGATGCATGAAAATTATATATTATCTTTCTTCTCAAAGCTTGAAAAGTCTTGAGAATTTCATTATGGTTATTTATACTATAACCTTCCAAAGAAGATTTGAGGCAATTTATAATAAGAACAAAGATACAATAAAATGATTGAAGCAAGAATAAAAGAATAAGAGCAAAGTTATGAAGGGGGTGGTGTGGCTCAAGAAATGTTCCAAGAAACACAGTGTAAGGGCTTCATTTCAGTTGATCCCCTAGTTCAGAGCTTCCCAGAAGCCAGGGGGAAAGGAAACCATGTTGATTTATGGAGGGCTCAGTGTCTAGCAATTGGTATTCCCTCCACATTCAATGAGTGAGGAAGACCTTCCCCTAGCACTTTTCACTGAGGAGGAGGAAGAGGAATTCTAGTGATGATTATCCTAGGGTCATCAAGGGACTGAGTAGACAGAGGTCTTGTAAAGATGGCCTTACCAAACATCTAGTGATGCTGCTGTTGTTCATGTCCATGATGCCCAGGTGAAGTAAAAAGTGACTGATCGGGGGACAGAAGAGGACATGAGGACAAGAACATGGAAGGCCGTTTTCAAGGGCAGGCCGTGGGAGAGGAGGTCTGCACAGCTGTGACGCCAGCCTCACCGATGACATCTTGGGACATTTCCTTCTTTCACAGCACAGAGGGAGGGAAGCTGGAGGCGGGGCCGGGGGGGGCAGTTTGTGTTGTCTTTGCTGTTCGAGTGTGTCTGTGACCTCGGGAAAGTCACTTAATTGCACTTGAGCAAAATGTAGGCCTTGCAGTTTCCTCCTCTGTGAGTAAGAAGCCAATGATGTCTTGAAGGCCCCTTTGTACTCCAGGATTGTGGGATTTGATGTTTCTCCCCTTAAGTGAGAGCCATAAACTTAAGTGGAACCAAGTGAAGTGCTGTATGTCATCTTGTAAGGAGATACTTCACCTTGAAAAAGTAAGCAGCTTTCCAGGGATAAATAACTTGGCAGTAGTTGAAAACAAAGGAAAAAATAAAGAAGCAATCGCATCTGTTTTCTGGGTGTCCTCTCTGTGTTCACTATCCCATAGCTTTTGCTCTGATTTTGTTTTCGTTTTAAAGTACATCTTGGAACCTGGCTGTCATTTTTGACACTGAAGGAGCACATTTAGCAGTGTCCTCGCTGTGTTTTAAAGGCCACATTCCCTCTGGTTGGAAGCTGCTGTGTAAACAGAGAGGAGGGTACTTCTTAGAGTCCACACTGAGTAAGCAGGAACCATAGAGTTGAGATGAAGCAGCACATTTTCTAGCCTCTTTATATTCTCGCTGTGTGTGTTCTAAGTAATTTAATCCTCATAGAAATTTAGTGTGGTATAGGGGGTATGATAAAAATACAGTGAATATTTGAATTTAAAAATTATTACAGTAAGATACATTGTTATGAATCCTCCTCAAAATATTGCCTTCACTTGACCACACTGATCCCATCATTCTTGCCACTTTTTGAAGCAGTTCTGGAAGTCTCCTTCTGTGTCTTTAGTTGCACTGTTGTGCTGTCCTGATGTCCTGAATTGCTTACCTTTCATGGTCATTTTGACTTTGGGGGTGAGAAGTCAGGTGGGGAGATCCTGAGAACAAGGTGGGTGAGGATGCACCATGATATATTAACAAGCCTGCCTTTCTGCTGGGTGGCACTCAGCAGCAGCATTCACTGTATTTTTGAGCACACTTTGTAAAGGCAGGAAAGGGGACTTCCAGAACTGCTTTAGAAAGTGACAAGAACCATGGGAGTTCTGGGGATTTAGCTCAGTAGTGCCGCCGCCTGACTTGAAAGTGCAAAGTCCTGAGTTTGATCCCCAGTACCAAAAAAACAACCCCCCCACTCCCCGCCAACCCCCCCCCACAAAAAACCATGGGATCAGTGTGTTTGAAGTGAAAGGAATATTTTGAGGGGGACTCAATGGTGACGTGTCTTTTACTGAAATAAACAATTTTAAATTTACACATTTACTGAATAGTTGGATAACTCCTTGTAGTATTGTGTTGGCAGAAAACTGTATGTTGGAGAGTGTTACTTTGACTCAGGCTCGATTTGGTGTGAGCCAAATGCTGCACAGGGGTGGGAAGCTGGTTGTTGAACCATACATGTGCCAGGTGGGATGACAGGCAGGTGGGTGTAACACCCAATAGAACCAGAGCAGTAGAAAGTTCCCTTGTTAGAGGAAGGGATATTAAAATGACCTGTCAGGGGCTTCCACAGATGGCACAATGCGGCTGCCCGGTGGCTTCTCACCAGCTTGGAACTGTGTTAAGCTGGTCCTGAGAGGTGGTGTTTTTGAGTCAGCATTGTGTATATTTGCACAGTGGGCATGGAGGAGAATTTTACTCTGATTTCAAGTAAAACAAAGCAGGCTTGGGCTCTCTCATTAGAGATCACACCTACTGCCATCAGACTGCCCCTCAGGTTCTCTAGCCTCTTGGCACTGCCAGGAGCCTCTCCAGTTTAGCTCCTCAGGGTGCTGTGTCCTGCTGCAAGGTATCTGGCTCCACAAGCATCCCGAGAATCATGGATGGGGAGCAGTAGGTGGGTGAGATGGGGGGAGAGAGTTCTGGGCATTTCTACAATATTATATGCCAATGCTCTGCAAATAAAATGTAAATTAAAACAGAGCGCTCTAGCACTGAGCAAAGGTGATGCAAATTTGCTTTTAATTTCTCTTCTCTGCAGATGCAAGCACTGTCAAGGTGTCCAGGGAGCTGTCATGGGGAGTGAGGAAGTGGGGAGTCTTTGTGGTCAATTACGGAGTTGACCACTGGGTCTTCCCACTTGTTGTGTGCATAAAGTGCTGCTTTTGGAGATCAGCAGATGAGAACCATTTGGACTCTGGAGTTTTCTCTGGACTTAGGAATGGGGATGGGGGTAGGGCTTAGGAGAAAGGAAAAGAACACTTATCCTGAGTTAGCTGAAGGTTTTGATGGAAGGGAGGATGGGTCGGACACTTGTCTCTTCTGTCGATCCACATGAACATAGAGTTGAGAAAGCCCTTTCCAGAAGGCCCAGGGGAGTGTTCAGCAGACAGGTCGCATTCGAGATCTACATGCTGAGGACATTTGAATTGATGACAGATTCTGGCAACTCTAAGCCCAAATTATTTGGTGAGAGCTCAGGGTAGGAGGGGTAAGGGTGCTGGCCTGGAACCACCTGTTTGCGTCTTACTCCAGCTTCTGCTGAGATCCAGATTACTCTGTGACTGACTCTTCCCACAGTTTGAGGGAGGATTCTCCTGATCAGTGTACTGCGGAGGTTCTGTGGTGGCCAGTCCCACAGTGTTTGCACCAGCAACCTAATAGTCCTGCTGGGTCAAGGCTTAGCATTTCCCTCCCTGGAGGAAAGGTCAGAGGGGGGCAAAGGATTTGGGAGATGGAGTCAGGGGTCAGGAAGAGCCGACTGCCACCCCTCAGAAGTTCATAAAAGAATACTTTTTCTTTTTTTGAGTGTGTTTCTTGGTTTCCTGTTATCAGCCACACATGCAGGATCTCCAAGAGAGAAATATGTTTTAACATCCTGAAACTGAATTATTAAATGGGGATTAACTTGGTGTTGACTTTTCTTCATGGCTGATTTGCAGTATAAACTGGGTTTAAGGCATCTTTTACTAAACCTTCTGGATTTTAGTAGATCGCATCGGATGAGGCATTCATTAAAGATTTCATGCTGATGTTATTTGTTTAGGCTTTGATGCCCTTTTCCTGTTTTCCCTCCCTTTTTATTCAATAATGATATCTTTAAGGCAGAAAATACCTTCTGACCTGTGGTATTAAGGGCTTTCCATGATAGAGAGCATGGCCTCATGGCTGGTGTCTAGGCTGGAAATAAGAAAGCTGTGGTTCCCTCCCTTACTGTCCCCAAATAGCTACACAACTGGGACTGGTTGCAAAAGTGGAGTGGGTACTGCATTGTGTGTTTCGGCAAATGTTTCCTTGAGTTGCTTATTGTTTCAGGTCTATTAAGAGGCAAACTTGCCTTTTCATTTTATTCTCAAATACCCAGAAAGAAGCAATGGCTGAAATTCATGCTGATGTATAAACATCCATTGGATCCCAGTCAAAGGACAGAAGTTGAAGGGAGAGTTGGATGGGATGTCCGTGGCTGGGATATACCTGAAGGCCACTGCCTTTATTTAAGTCATGGGTCTGAAACATATTACTCTTGGAAACGTTACTTAGCCTCTTTGAGTTTCATTTTTCATCTATAAAATGGGAAAAATAAAATACCTCTTGGCATTTTTCTAGAACGAAATAAAATTAGTGTTGTAAAGAGCTTAGCATAAAATAATGTTCAGTATTCCCTTCTTGCATGCAGCCACAATGTAGGTGTTGGTCCTGTTTTAATTCGTTAATCTTATAAAATAAGCACCTTTCTGGACTCTGTGCTTTCTCCTCTCATTGTTACTGGCTGCCCAATGTTATGATGGTAATTTACCAAATGTATAATCGTTGATTACTTTGGTTGTTTTCAACAACTACAGTCCTTTCTGTGGGGTTAGGAGGTGGGGTTCTGGTTCAAGGGAAATTAGACTTTGTGTGAACTCATAACAGAAAATGTTCCCTTGATTTCTTTCGGTGCACTGTGGTGAGAGATGACCTCAGATGGCGTGGCGGCATCTCACATGGGTCGGCTGCCAGTGTCCAGGGTGGCTCCTAACATGTCATTTCCAGCTTTTGGGCCTTTGGCTAATTGTGTATTTGTGCGCCCCCATCTTCCAACTCTATGTGTCTGATTCCTGGCTTCAGTTGTGTAGACAGTTTGCTCTCCAATGCGGTTCAGATCCTCTCTGTGGCCCTGGATGGTTGCCTTAGGCTGTACTTTCTTTCTGACTCAGCCACAACCTTTCAGCTGAAGGTTGTACTTGAGCTCCCAGAGTCATTTCAGTCCTCAAGAGAGAGAGTCCCACTGGCAATAAAACAGCTCTGATCTTCCAACTGGTTGTATAAGAACCAGTCCGAGCTGAGCATACCTACATGGAGAGATGGGCCGTGGGCTTTGGAAGCAAGCATTGCTCAAGCAGGTGCCTCTTGGGGACATTTCGGCTTCAACTCTTAAGTTTAACTCTACTTGGAGAGTAACTTGCATTATCATTCTGCCTTGCATCTGCTTTCCTGGCTGGGGAGACAAGCATTTCCAATGAAGTGGACACTTGACTTGCCTTATAGTGTAAGCAACAGTGTAGCCTTTGCATGGCTTATGCAGTGGGCTGGGTTTTGTTATCCCCATTTTATAGATGAGGAAGCAGGATCCGAGAGTTGAATCGGTTGTCTGAATTCCCACAGCTGTAAAACATTGATACTGGTCTGGGGTTCAGTTCTGTGACTCCAAGTCTTGGAGGCAGCAGAGCAGAGGGAGCCTTCTCCCCGGCTTAATGGGCTGCCCTGGGATGGGTTTGGAAGGGTCTCAGAAAGGGTCATTTGGGGAACATTCCTGGAAGTCACAAGAGGAACCTGAAGTTGGGTCCTAGAGCTTCTTGGGGATCCGTATGTTTCTGTCAGTGTCCAGGCACTAGCCCACCAAACCCTGGAATAGATGTCTGCATCTGGAATGGAAAGGCCCTGAGACCTTTGCTCATCATCTTGCTTTTCAAAGTGTTCTGCCCTTGAAGTACAAACTGGGGACACCCAGAGACTTCAGTTTAAGCCATTTTGGCCTCATTGGAAGTCCAAACTTCTAGAGCTGCTTTTATCCTTGTTTGTTTGCTGATATGAAGGGTACAACATTCCTTCCTTGGGAAGCTTAACTCATGTCCAGACCTTACTCATATCAGTTACACCAGAGTCCCTATGGCTATGGCCTAAACATCTTTTTTTATTGAAACAGGGTCTTGTTATGTAGTCCAAGCTTTCCTTGAGTTCACTAGGGAGCCCCGCTGACCTCAAACTCATGGTAATCCTCTTGTCTCAGCCTCCTGAGTCCTGTGATTGCAGGCATGTGCTACCACACCAGGCTAAACACCTAATTTTTAAAAAAACTTCCTTGGAGTGTAGGTGGAGAACCTTTTATCTTAGTTTCTGAAGTAAAGAGATTTCAAGCACTTGTGTGGACACAAAGAGAGAAGTAGGAAACATCTGAGAGAACAGAGGTAGAGATGGGAAGTTGGACGGGTTCACTCAGTCAGGACCCTATGTACTGGTAGGTGCAGAATCTGGCGATATCCAAGGCACCCCTTCACAGTGTGATGGAGGAGACACAGCTGAACTCTGACCAGGGTTTGGAGACCTCTGTGTGAGGTGTGATCATAATATATGGTGAATGTTTACATTTAAAAAAATTATTACACTAAAAGACAAATTGCCACGAATCCCCCTCAAAATACTCTCCCCTATCTTTGAACACACTTACTTCATAATTCTTGCCACTTTCCAAAGCCATTCTGGATGTCTTCTTTGGTGAGACTCTTTATGAGGTGTGATAAGAAAAAAATAGAGTGAATGCTGCTGTCCAGTCTATCCCATGGAAAAGCAGCCTTGTAAAAACATTACAGTGTGTCCTCATCTATCTTATTTACCAGATCTAGCACCATGCAACTTCTGGCTGTTCCCCAAAGGCAAAATGACCATGAAAGGTAAATGTTTTGAATCAACTGAGGACTTCAAGGAAGTCACAACAGCACAACTAAAAATACTCATAAAAGAGGACTTCCAAGAACTGCTTCAGAAAGTGACGAGAATGATGGGATAAATGTGCTCAAGAGACAGGGAACACTTTTGTGAGGATTAATGACGATGTAGTCAGTTTTACTGTAGTCAATTAAGAAATTAAATATTCACCATAATTTTCAATGACATCTTATACATATAAGGTACACCTAAGTCACACAGGAGCTTTTTAGAAATGCAGACTTTGCAACTCTTGGTACTAGAAATCTGCCCTCCTGCTAAATTAAGCAAAGTTGTAGCCCATAGCCTTCCTTGTAACCTACACAGTAACGGAAGGGAAGTGGATGTTCTTTGAAATAAAAGCATAAACACATGTTACTTGCCAGGCCAGCCAGTTGAGGAGGCTCTGTTTTGCAAAATGTCTACTCATTCGCATAGGAGAGAGCACAGGTGAGAGGGAAGATACAGACAGAGGCCTAGGCCACCTGTAGGAGCTCTGACTTGATAACCCCATGCAGCGGGGCCAGATGCTGATTGTTTCTGTTACACTGGAGGTATAGAGTCTCTAAAGTGAATTCTGTTTTACGTTTTCTTGTGAGGATTGAAACCAGGGCCTTCACACTGAGCTACAGCCCTCAGCCCTCTTTATGTTTTTATTTTGAGTCAGATTCTCACTAGGTGGCTAAATTGCCCAAGCTGGACTCAAATTTGCAATCCTCCTGCCTCAGTCTCCTAGAATGCTGGGATTATGGGCATGATTGCAGGTGTGCACCACCATGCTTGGCAGAAAGCAGTTAATTCCGATTGCGAACAACTGACAGAAGCTTCATAGCTGAGATGGTCTTTGGAACTGGCTTTCAAAGAACAGGTGCTTCCCCACCGAGTCACACACACCTCCCTGTGACACACTGATCACTTTGGAAGGGACGCTGGTTTGTCTCTTTTGAGGTGGCAAACCCCAGTGTGCCCTGAAGTCCCCCCGGCCATTCCTCACCCCAATCACCCCAATCTTCAGAGGCTGAGCATGCGCCTCTGTGTCTTGCATGCACTCTTTTTCCCACTGCCGAACCCTTTCCACTTTTTCTCCCCAGATTAGCTCCCTTTGTCATCCAGACTCAGGCCAGGCCCCTTCTTCAGCAGGAGGACTTTGCTATAGCTGAGGCTCTCACTTTGAGCAACATTTTCTATAAATTTGGTGCTTGCTCCTTCACCTTGTCTTCTGAAGACAGCAACATTTAAGGATGAACAGAACTTGGCAAGGGAAGTGAGGAGAGGGGTTGAGAAATACCCTGGCAGTCTGAGTTTCCCAGTTTCTGCCTATGGGTGTTTTGAGCAGAACAGAAATGCATGTTTCATCAGTTCTCTAAAGGTTATAACTGTTTCCAGCAAACTTCTTCTGGCTAGAGGGATGTAACAAGTAAAAGAAGAATAAATGTGCCACATCTTCTCTTATTGTTCAGAATGGTGCCCCAGACTGAGTATACAGATTCCAGGCCCATCTGTTCGATTTGCTCCGAGCAGCGACATGAACTTTATGTTTATCTCAGTTCTCCTCCAGGCTACCCTGGGAAAGGAGTTTGCCCCGGGAATGTGCAGAGATCTGACACTTGGAGGATCCTCTCCCTACCCAGCAGGGACCCCCTCACTTTCTGTTTGCAGGTTTGGTACCACTGTTCCACTTTTTCTCTTACAGGGTAAAGGTGTCTCTACTTTTGCACACAGGTATGTGGAATTCACTAATTGCACTGATTGTGCTCTTCGATTTTGCCTAGGTAGCCTTGATGCAGATGCACTTTTCCTTGGGAAAACTGGGAGTTGGGAGAAAATAAATGAAACTTCAAGCTTGTTGAAGCAAGGTAATTAGGTTATTTCTACTCAGAAATAATTATAGCTGATTACTAAAGGACTACTCATTTATTATAGCAAATTTAGAGAAAAATCATCTGTCATCTCACTATCCAGAAATAATCACTAGTAATGTTTTGATATGTAGCCTCCCATTGTTATATATATACTCAGGACCGTGCGTTTGTGAGGCAGGCAGCAGTACCATTGAGTTAAATCCCTGGCCCAGCCATATATTTTTGTAGGGATCATACTGTACGGCTTATTGTATAATCTGCTTCTGCATTTAACAATTTGTGGTGATTACTTTCCCCTGCCATTAAAAGGTCTTTCATGGTTTCCAATTTATCTTTATTTAAAAAAATTTATTAATGAGTTAATTTTTTTTGTAGTACTGAGGATTGAACACAGGACTTTCTCACTGAGCTACATCCCCAGTCCATTTTATTTTTTAATTTGAGACAAAGTCTTATTAAGTAGCCCAGTATGACCTTGAACTCCCTATCCTCCTGTCTTCCCAACATAAGTTTTAATGGCTTCAAATTTGAAATCGAATTGATGTGTTATATTATCCAGGTGTTAAACAGTCACACTCTTCTATTCTTTGGGGATTTATTCCTGAAGCTCACAGATGGGGTTCAGGTTGGCATCGTGCATCCTCTGTTATTGTATGTAAATGTCCTGATGTGTTTGATTTTTATGGTGGAAGGAGTGTAGCTTTTAGTAGATATCTAAAGGTTTAGCTGCTGATGGGTCAAAATGGGTAAGAAATTTGCTTAATTTAAATTCCAAGAAGAGAAATTGCTGTATTTAAATGATCTGCACATTTTTTGGATTTTGATAATATTGTCAGATTGTCCTCCTGGGGTCTGTGGCAGTTTACATCATCTCCGGCAGTAACTAACGGTGCTTCCTTCCCCATCCACTGGTCAACATTGTCCAACCTTGGCCTACTCTGGACATTTCGTCTTTTGAAATTTATCATCAAGCTGTTTCTGCCTGCACTGGTTCTTTGCTTATAACTTTCTGTCATGCACTATAGAGTTAGTGGTACTGCTGGAATCACAGCCACATGAAAATTATACAGGGGATCCTAGTGGTCAGTGGAAAGAGCCTGGGTTTGTAGTTGGAAGAAAGTGTGTGTCCTCAGTCAGCACAGTGGCTTCCCTTGCTGGGCTTTCTAGACAGCATGGTGGTCAGGAATGAAATCATGAGGCTCATACTCAGTTGTGCTTAGTCCCTCTGCTTACTGGCTCTGTTACTTTGCACAAAGTATTTAAACTCTGTGCTTCCATCCCCCCTCTGCAGAGCAGGGATCTAATAATGGTGCCCATGTCTTTCATAGGGCTCTGGTGAGGACCAGTGAGGAAACTCTTCCTTGGCGTAGTGTCCAGCATACTTCGTGCGAGGGTTTCAGTGTTTGTTAGCACTCCCCCAGTCACATGTTGAAATCCTAAGCTCAAGGTCATGGTGTTAGAGGGCGGGGCCTTTGGGAAGTGCTGAGGTCACGAGAGTGTAGCCATCCTGAATGGAGCAGTGCCCATATGAAAGCTACCCAAGGGAGCTTGGTTATCCCTTCCATTCTGAGAAGACACAGCAGGAAGGTGCTATACCTGACCCGGAAGAAGAACCTCTCCAGACAGCAAATCTTTCTCATTCTTAGATTTTTCTGGCCTCCAGAACTGTGAGAAATACATTTTGCTGTTTATGGGCCACTGATCTCAGCAGCTCAAACAGACTAAGACATAGAACATACATCACAGTTATTACCCAACATTAGGTGCATACCATCATTCTGCTCTCTGGGCCTTACATGTAACACTGAGCTGGAGAAGATCTCATCCGTCTTCTCCTCATCCTCTTATTCTACAAATGAGAAAACTGAGGTAAGAGTGTGACATCACTTGCTACGGGAATAATCATGCCACCTGATCAGGGGTTATTTTGAGGACCGAATGTTATATGTAATAGAGCTATTTTAAATGTTTCCACATCATTCCAATGGTAAGTAATTGTGCAGGATCTATATGGCCCAGGAGACATAAAACCCAAATGGAAACTGGCTAACGTCAACCCTCAGTGTCATGGATCTTTGTCAGCTCCTTGTTTCCCTGAGGACACTGGATCCTGTGTCTTCCATATGGCTTTAACCCAGTGCTCCTGATATGCCAATAGTGTGGCAAGGAGGTAGACCCCAAGACACTACTGGCTCAGGCTGGAGGATCATGTCAAACCTTGGGTTGTATTTGTTTATCTGTCCCAGTCCCCTGGCTCTTGTACCTGTCTGAGCCCCAGTGCCTCATACAGATTTTCAAGGTTGAACAAATGAGTAGTGTCTGCCTAGTAGAAATAAAGGGAAACAATTTCATCATCAGGCATCTTTAAAGTGCAAACTAGTCCAGCCTCACAGCCAGTAGGTGCACAGATGGACCCCACAGCCCAAGTGCACCTGCTGTCCAGGTGACCTTCCTGCTGAGAGACTACTACTCTGAGCTGCGTGGGCCTTGTGCCACCTCCTGTGCCTCTCATAAAGTTTTCTTCCCTTTTTCCTTTTTATAGATAAGAGCTATGTCTAGCCCTGACTCACTGTTCTGAGCCTTGCTTTCAGCTTTTACCTGTGTGGCTCTCAGAGCTTTAAAAATGAAAACTAATGCTTCCAGAACAGGCAACCATGAGCTGCCTTGAGCTGCTGCTATGGAAATATTTCCAGTGGCCACACTCACTGTGATCCGCTTGTTAACAAAAGAAAATCCACAGCATCCTGTAGAAACATGATGTCAATTTGTGCTTTTTAAATGTCGTTTCCCTTTGCCCATATTTTAAAGCCAAAAGTTAGTATGATCCTGTCCGGAGCAGGTTGGTTAAGAGTACAGGTTCAAATCCTAGCTCTGCTGCTCACCAGCTCTAACCTCATGAGAAAGTTACCTAATATTTCTTGTACCTCTGTTTCTCACCTGTGAAGTGGAGATAATGACAATCTCATGAGGTTGAAATGAGGAGTAAATGAACCAATGTTTTAAAACAACACTGGCCAGAAGTCATTCAGTATTAAGCATGGCCATCGTTTTGAATTCCAAGAGTACTTCTTGGAGCTGTATCACCTGGCAGTGTGTTAGAAAGATAAATTCCAGCCAGGGGTCACAGGTGATTGGACATTGTCCAGTTCACCTGCTTTACTTTCTAGCTGAAGAAACTAAGCCACAACGAAATAAAGTGAAGCAGTCAAATGTGGCCAGCAGGTACCTAATGTGGAAAGAAGTAGGCCTGCGCTTTGAACGCCCTCTTCATTTCTAAGCTGTGGACGGGTGTCTGCTGATTCTTTACATTAGTGTTTCCCATGCCTTTGATGGTTCCTCCTCCTTGTGGTCACATCTGTGAAGCCAGCACTTGTGTGTCACACCCCATTGCATCCTTTCCAGTGCCCAGGACGGTGCAATGGACCAAATGCTGGGATTTAGTCATTAGCTGCTCAGTTACTCAAGCACAGGGTATGAAGGTGGGAATGGTTGCTGAGTTGGAGATTGTTGGTGAGGCCTGGTATTTGTGGGGAAACTGATCACAGCAATTCTCAGATTTTTCAGTGACTTTTAAGTCTTTTGTGACCACTTTAACTGTAAACAGAGGAATGGACAAGTATAGAAAGTGGTGGTATCTAGCTAGAAGTGGGATATGAATTAGTACAGATACTAGAGATACAACTCCAGAATAAAGGAACTCCATTACCTCTATTTAAGTGAGTCTCAAACATCCACATGTATCAGCAATCACTTGGAAGGCCTCTTGTTAAAACACAGATTATGGCCCCACCAGTAAGTTTCTGATTGAGAAGGAGTTGGGAGCAAGAATTTACATTCCAGAATTTACATCACACTGCCAGGTAGTGTTGATGGCCTAGGGGACACAATAGCTATAGAACCATAGCTATAATGTCTTTCCAACACTGAGAGGCTGTAATTCTTAATCCTCCTTGAAAATAGAGTAGGGTCTTGTTGAGTGCTGTATTCTCAGCAATTAGCACCCTATCTCACCTGCAGTTGAATCTCCCCCAAAGATATTAGGTCCTAATCCCTACAAACTGGGAATGTTACCTTATTTGGAAAAAGGGTCTTTGCAGAAAGTAATAAAGGGCGTTGAGGTGACATAATCCTAGGTTATCTGGGTGGGCCCTAAATGCCATCACAGGTGTCTTTATAAGAGAGAAGCAGACAGAGGCACAATGTGCAGACAGATGCAGATTGGAATGATGTGGCCACAAGCCAAGGAATATTGGCATTGGCGGCCATAGAAGCTGGAGATGTGGGGTAGGTTTTTCTTTAGAGCCTCTAGAGGGAGCATGGTCCTGCTAATTCCTTCATTTCAGCCTCAGGAAACTGAGCTTGCACTTCTGCCCTGAAGAATGGTGAGAGTGCATCTCTGTTGTTTTAAGCCATGGAGCCTGTGGTTTATCATAGTTGCCATAGCAGTGAGCACGGTAGAGATGCAGTAAACATCAATGAAGTGAGCAGGGGAGCAGATAAAGCAGGGACTGTGATGTCCACTTAACTGATATGTAAAGCTGGGGCTTCACAGACCTGGCCCCAATGTGTCATCTGTGCCGACTGATGGGGACTCAGGTCTGTCCCCCACCCCAGTTTTCTCTCCACTTGCCCAGTGGTTTTCAGCCCCCACTGAATTTTAAAACAATGAAATTGGAATTCCTGTCTACAAGGCCTGTGCTACCTTGTTGTTTAAGAAGATCCTCTGCCAGGGTTGAAAGCTGCCTGACCAGGCTGCTTCCTAGAAACTGTGCTCCTCATGATAACTGCTGAGTGTATCCTGCACGTGAGAGGACTTTATTTCCACATGTTGCTGTGCACAAACTTCACTCCCATGCAGGTAGGGAGATAGGGTGGGTGCCATCCTCGTTTTCTCGATGAATAAGGAGTCCTAGGAAGCCTTGGATGACTTGGAGCAGCCCGTCCTTGACCCAGGCCCAGCCCCCTGAGTCCATATCCAGGGGTCCCTGTATTGCACACCTCAGCTGCTACCCTGGGTGATTATTTGTGAGTGTGGCTGTGTACCTAACAGCTGTTCGCATAGATTCATTTATGGATTCATTTCCGTACCTGAGACTTTGGACATTGGAAGAAAGATGAATGTTTAACATATAGAATTACTTAAAACTGGTCATGGGAGAAAAGGTAGGTAAGAATTGAAGCTGGGGGTCTTGGCAGCGTGTCTTCAGAGGGAGTATTATATTTACTCCCAACCAATTCTGCATAGGCTTGGGTGACCAGTGTCCCAAACACTGTCAGACTGCTGATGCCAGCAAACAAAGGATTCCCCTTTTGGAGACAACTACACCTTCAGTGCCATTTTGCTTGTGTGAGTATCAGGCCAACAAGCTCTCATTCTTCATCAATAATCAGAGAGAGCAGTTGAGTGCACATTTCAGTGACTTGGGTCCCTGGATTCCAAGGTAAATCAACAGCACTCTTCCCCCTTCCCAACTCCAGATGGACACAGAACCTTAACTTCCTAGATGTGACCACAGAAGATTGGATGGAGGTGCAAGGCAAGGGACTGAAGTGTCTGCTGTCTGCTGTGGGTGTTTTATAAGACACCCCCCAATCCCACAGCAGGGCCCCAAGTCTGTTT
The DNA here is from genome assembly GCF_000247695.1 of Heterocephalus glaber. The sequence continues at coordinate 3,622,520 of NW_004624826.1, read as the reverse complement.
GCTCTGTGTGCTTGGAGCAGCTGCTAGCTGCAGTGATTCACTCTGCCAATTGGGTATTACCTAGTGATTTGGATGGAGTTAAGTCTAAAGGAAATTTGAGGAGGAGATCACTTCCTCTATTTTAATTAGAGTTCTGAGGATGTTTGCCTCAAATACAACTGCACCTTTGCACATCTGTAGCAGACTGGCTGCTGGAGCAGCAGAAAGGCATCATGAATTTTAAATATCTAGAGAAGGTTATTTGAAGAGCTGGGTCAGATAGCCGATGCTGGCTGAGCTGAGCAGCACTGGCTTACACACACACACACACACACACACACACACACACACACACACACAGTGTGCCTTGTACAGATGTTTGAACAGTCCCTGGGGAACACACATTTTCTGTTGTAATATAGGAAAACAGTCCTCAGCTGTAACCTAGGAGACACGGGCTCCCACCAGAATTGGAATCTTTAACTGCAGCTTGGTGGCTTGCAGGACCAGCCCAGGAGGGGTTTTCTAGTGCTGGCTTCATGGCTTCACATTGTCGTGTAGCTCCCAGTGGCCACTGCACAGAGGAGACAGCTGCCTGCTGTTCGCTCACACATAAATCCCCGGGGAGAAATAAGAGCTAAGTGGTTGTTACCAAAGGCTGATGGGTTTGACTCCCATGGCCCGTCACGGCAACGTGTCTGGCTCTTCTAGACCGCACTTTCTCATCCTGAGACACTTTTCTGCCCCTAATCTCTGGGCGTGTTTTGGAATCACAGGGATGAAAGTGGACTCCAGGGGCTTCCTGCCTGTTTCCCCACTGCTTGTCAATTCTTCATCCAACTGGCCCTGCCTGGGAGAGCTGTTCATCCCAGTGACCCCCTAGGATGGGCATAAATATTGTTATCTCCATTTAATAATGTGGTGCTGGGGCAAGGGAGAGCATGTTTGTTCCAGGGGAAATGACAGTGGTTTTAAACCTAGTGACTTGGAGATGATTTAAACCCCCTCATCTGGACTTGTTTAACACACTTCAGTTTTATTATTCGGTTTTCATACAGGAAGTTAATGAATAACTCAATCTGGCTCTGCAGCCATAGAGCCAAATAAGGGACCCTGCCTGGGAGCCTCACCCTCAGGACAGGGGTACCTGCATTTATACACCAGTGGAATTCTTGGGAAAAGGTCTATAAATCAGATTTTTGAAATTAAAGAATCTTTAGAAAAATATATAGTCTGTTTTGTTGTTTTGTTTATTGGCAAAGCCAAGATGCATCTTGGGACATGAAAAATTCTTCCCCTAATGACTTCTTTCAGGATTTGCTGAGATAGAAATTCCTCATCCAGACTGTTTTAAGCCCGGGGATGGTTCAGAGGGCAGGTGTGGCCTGTGTAGGATGTGTTGCCTGGAGTTGAATGGAGGAGTGCTGCTGGATGTGGAGACCTGGGTACAGAGATCCACTCCTACCCTTCCTTGCTGAGTAACTGGAAACTGGAAGCCACAACACAGGCGAATAAAAGACTTCACTGCTGTAATGCACCCTTTGGGCATAGTTCCAGCCAAGCCTTGTCATTACCTCCCTTTGGCAACTTACATTCTGAACCTTAGCCTCTTTCTGTAGGGAAAGATGAGTGTTCCATATTCCAACTTCCTTACCAGGAAGAGAGTGACAGTTCAGTGCTTTGAGTCCCTTAGAGAAAAGGGCCATCTCAGCCAGGTGCAAAGAGGCTATCTAACTAAAGCCGAGGATCAGAGTCTGTCCCCAGATCTGTCTTTAGGGTTTGATGAATGGATTTTGTGCAAGGAACCCCAGTTGGCCCTGGCCTAGGCAGCCAGCTAGCCAGTTGGGGGAGAAGGTGGTTCAGACAGGTAGCACTTCGCATTTTTCAAATTCCTGGACTTCCTATTACCAAGACAAACAAGAGGGGACTGTGTTGAGTATTCTTTCCATCAACACATTTTTAATATTAATTCCCATTGTATTTACCTCTTGGATTTTGACTTATTTAGGTGATAGGAAGGGACAGAGATGGAGAACTTAAGTTAGATTCACCTGAACTCTGTGGTGTTCAAGAATCATTGGTTCCCTTCCAGCACTGAATGTCTTTTATAGTGTGTTAGTAGCTTTTGACATTTCTCTGATGATTTCCAGACAGTCTTGGAAATGCTTGGAACACCTCTTCAAGGTGTTTAAACATGGGAAAGGAGGTTGTCTTTAGAGTTGAGCCATCTGGCTTTGAATCGTGGTGCCAAGCATGATCTGCGTAGTCTCAGATAATTTCTTTCTGAACTTTAGTTTTCTCTTTCCATAAAATGACTCAATATTGCGAGGCTCATGTGATAATAAAGTGTGAAAAATGATGGAAAATGCTAAGTATTGTTCCTGGTACATGGTGGGCATGCTTCATTCTACTCGAGATACTCTTGCTTTATCTTTACAGAATCAGGGGAAATTGAGGCACACAGCACTAAAGTCATTTTCCCAAGGCAACATCAAATATGAAAAGCTTAGGTACTGGTTTTTGAACTTCTTTCTTTGCAGAGCTGGGGTAGATTAGGCCAGGGGAGGTCTTGAAGGAAAGTCAAAGGAGCTGGCATGCTAGGCCCACCCTGGCTCTTCTTTGGTGGAAATCTAGGGGTGGTTTCCAGGAGAGATTTCAGCAGTTCATTGGGTCACTTTCCAAACAGATTCAGGGCTACCAGGAAGTAAAGAAGGAAATTGACATTTGTTGAGTGTCCACATAACAGGTGTTTTTGTGTAGGTTATCCCATATGAAACAAGAAGCCTCCCACGTTGGAATTACTGTCTACTTTATGATGAGGAAATTAAAGTTAAGGGGTTATAAGTAGTTTGTCTATGCAGAGAGTGGTAAGAGTAGAGGTCAGCCCAGCTTTCTGGACTTCATGCCATTGTCTTTCCTCTTGCATAGTGATGACTCAGGGCCCTTGCCCTGCTTGAACGTAAGTCTGGAGGTCTTAGATTGTGTTTCTTTACTGATGAGCTATCATTTTCTTAATTAACTAGTCTATACTCTGACCAAGTCCAGGGAGCAGTGTCACGTAGTTGGCAAGGACAGGGTGTCTCTTAACTCCCGCCTTTTCTCTTTACATCCCTACCCACAACTGAGCCACCCCAAGTTGACTGTCTGCCTATCAGGTAGACAGAGGCATTTGGAAAATGTGCTTAAACACTTCTCTTGGTGATGTGTTGCTGTGTTTGCAGCCCCTCCTGCTGGGAACTCATCCTTACATCTAGCCTCAGCCTGGTCCATCAAGCTGAGCCCTTCCTCTTCATGTGAGCCTTGGTGGAGGTGGCAAGCAGCTGGTCCTCATTGTTCTGTAGTAACATTCACACGCATTCACTGTGGAGACCAGAGCCTTGTCCTGTCCTCTGTGTAAGAGGACTGTACCCCCAGAGACCCCGACACAGAGAAGCTCTTGGACCAGTCAAGGCCGTCAGCATCTCTAAGCTGTCCCTGACTTCTCGGCAGAATGATCCTGATTTTGTGGGTGCTGGGGAAGACGACAAGAAGAACGATATGATCGTAGTGTCCAGAGCTGGAAGGATGGTGACACTTGATCCATGAAGCTGGTCCTCAGGGCTGGGCTGACCCAGCATGGGTGGGTAAGTGGGTCTGGAGTTCATAAAGAACTTTCTCTCTACCTGAGGCTGTACTTTCAGGGATGTGATGGGTCATGGACATGAGAATTATTTTATTTTCTTCATTGGATCCTTGCATCCAGACTGAGAGTTTCCTCTGCCTGTTCCAGGTTAATAATCATTCATTCATTCATTCTTATATTTGTTTAGCTGGTACTGAGGATTGAACAAAGGCCTTCACACTGAGTTACATCCCCAGCCCTTAAAAATTGTTTTTTTTAATGTGACAAGGTCTTTTTAAAGTCCCTAAGTTGGCCAGACTGGGCTCAAACTTGTGATCTTCCTGCCTCTGTCTCCTGGAGCACAGGGAAATATATTTACTCTTCTCTTCCTCTTTCCCTTCCTCCTCCTCCTCCTCCTTCATCTTCTTTTTCAGTCAAAAGGATTTTTAAGTCAAAGGATTGAACTTAGGCTTGTGCACATGCTAGGCAAGCTACATCCCCAGCCCTTTTTATTTTGAGACAGGGTCTCACTAAGTCGCTCTGGATTATGATCTGATTTATGATCCTCCAGCCTCAGCCTCCCGTAATTTGCTGAGATTACAAGTGTGTGCAACTGCTCCTGGCACATTCACTCTTTTTTAAGAATAGCACTGTAGATGTGTGACTAAGGAATAAATGACATTCTTTCAAACACCAAGCACTTCCCATCTCTCTCAGCCCTGTGTATTTTTTCTCTGGCCGTAGCTCATGGTTCTGGAGGCTACTTCAAGATGGGCAGTGTTCTGAAAGGCTCCTGCCATCTCTTCCCAGGAAAAGAACACCCACATAGAAGCGCCTTTCTTCCCGAGAGGGTGCTCAGGCGGGTGCTTCTCAGCCGAGGCTTCGTAAAGGAGAGGACTTCCGTGTTGGCGAATCTATGTGTCCTCAGCAGACGCACCTATAAATCTTGCTGAAAACAAATGCTTTAACTAGAGGAGGAAAGTTTAAAAGGCCCTGTGGGCATATTCTAATCACTGCTCACTAATATCAGCCCGCTCCGATTTAGAGCGGCGGTTCCCAGTGGAGGGGCCTGGGTAGGCACCATGTACAACGCCGCGGGCTGTAATTAACTCTGACCTCCACAGCCTGCCTGCTCACATGCTCTGAATATTAGCTTTGCCTCGCAGAATGAGCCCTCACTGTTTGTTGTTAGGACGTGGTCTTCAAAATGCCTCTTCAGCAGACCTTCTTCATCTCCTGTTCTAACCCCATAGTCACCGAGCCAAGGTAATCAGGTGGCCTCAAGTGAAATCAACAATCCAGTAGACTTAGGCAGTCACTGAGAAGTCTGCTTCTGTCAGTAATGCTAACAATTCTTACAGTTTGCACCCTTTACTGTGAAAGATGCAAAAGCATGAAGTGCTTTCTTGTACTTATTTGTTCCTCACTAGACCCCGTCAGGTAGGCAGGGCCCATATTATGTTCACCTAACAGATGGGAAATAAAGTGCAGGGGCGTGTGTGGCTTCTGTGGGATCCCCTGTGTCATAAACAGCTGAGCCCCAGATTCAGATTTAGGTGTTTTAGTCTCAACATTGTTTCTTAAATATCAGTGTCTGCACCATTGAGGTAGTTTGTAAATAATGGAAGGGTGAGGAAAAACGAGTTTTCTTTCTTACTGATTGAGGTGACGGTTATTCAGCAATTTCTTTTTTCTGCCTCCTTTTGACAAAGGGGTTTAAGATATGAAGTAACCATTAGCTCATGGCACACTGCATATTTTGGATAATAAGAATGGTAAGGTCTAGCGCAAGGTCCTGAATTCGATCCCCGGTACCCCCCTCAAAAGAATGATTAGGTCAGTCTTACCTAATGTGTTCAAAACTATGTGTTTGTGACTATGAGTGTGTGTTCTTATGGTTTAAAAAAATTTTTTTTACAGTGTCAGGGATTGAACCAGTGATTTCATGCTGAGTTACATCTCCAGCATTTTCTTTCTTTCTTTTTTTCTTTTGAGACAGCGCCTCATAAGTTACTAAGTTGCCAGGCTGGGCTCAAACTTGTGGTTCTCTTGTCTCAGCCTCCCAGAGGGGTGGTATTACACATGTGTGGATTTTATTGATTATAAGAGAAGAGCCATACATTTGAAAAATGTCTTGCAAACCTACACCATTCAGGACTCGGTTCTAAACACCCAGGTGTGTTTCTCTCTGTGCATGGGGCTACACTGGAGTTGGAGGGAACAACCCAGGGATGGACAAGCAGATAAGAAAGCAGGACAATGTAGAGCTGGCTATGCAGGGGATGTGGTGGAGGGAGCAGATAGGTTTTTTAGGTTACAGGGTCAGGAAACACCTCTTTGAGCTAAGAGCTGAATGTCAGGAGCTCTCCCTATGAAGGAGAGGAGGGTGGAGAAGAAGAAGAGGGGTAAGAAAGAGAGGAAGGTAGTCCAGGAAGGAAACGTGTCCAGTGCAAAGTCCTGTAATGCAAACAGGGTTGCCATATTGAAGCACAGAGAGTAGTCAGTGTGCTGGGGCCAGATGGGTAAGGGAACAGTCACATGACTTGGGGTTGGAGCTAGCAAGGAGCAACTTGGGGTGTTTTTGTAAGTTAGAGTAGGGATTCTGGCTTCCGTACTAAATCCATTGGGAAGTGGAGGGCTCTCTGCAGCGGAGTGCTGTCTGATTTGCTTCTTTGGAAGATCACCGGCTGCTGGGTACCAGTGTAGAAAGACAAGAGATGGAGATGGTGGTGGAGAGTGAGAAATGGAGGGTCTGTGGACCACTTGGAGGGCAAGCAGGACTGGTTGAGGACTTGGGCAGAGGTGGGGGAATAGGCAAGAACCCAGGATGACTGGGAGGCAGATGGAGATGCCATGAACTAGTTTGAGACGACTTCAGGAATGAGTGGAGGGCATGCAAAGAGCTGTGGCTGCCTGAAGATTGACGTGTGCATTGTGGCGATGGCCCTGAGCACTTGGGCTTGAGTTTGGAGTTGGGGTGACTAGACGCAGGGGTCTGGGACTCGTCAGGCTGTGGATGGTTGGAGCACCAGAGACTGCATGGATTCTCTGGGCAGGCCTAGCTCTCCTGGGAGGCAGTGTTGAGACTGTGGTCTGGGGCAGGAATGCACCAGTGTGTGTCCTTCTGTCCACTGCCTGAGGGGCCTGTGCTTCTAGCCCAAGACAGTCACGTCGCACCTGGAGTCAGTCATCACTTGGAGCTGAATGAAAGGCTGATTTATCTGTGAAACCCACTGTCATCTCTGAAGAAAAAATAAACACCCTTAAATCACATGGATTAGCTAAAAGTCAGCAGAATTGCTGACCAGTCCACAGCTAAGTTGCTGGACTTTCACTCTTGGTTAGGCAATATGCTAAGCAGTAGCTTCATTTTTAATGGACAGAGCATTGTGGCTTCACACGCACACACACACATATGTGTGTACATGGGGCTGAGTGGGTCATCCTTAGCAAACAGCCACTGTTTACACATAAATGCCCGCATTGATTTCCCATGTACAGTTGCAGCCGTTATATATAAAGCCTGCTTTTTTCTTGGCCTGTGGTCAGCCTGACATCTTTCCTTTCATGCCAGTCCCCTTGCTTCACCTTTGGCAATCCTGGAATCTCTCTTGCCTCCTGGGGACTGAGCTGGACTCTATTGTCAAGCTCCATGGTTGACATGTTTCCTGGCCTCTGTATTTGTGGTGGCCACCACTTAAAGCTACCACCGCTGAGTTGATGAGCCTTTAGGTCACAAATCCACACAGACTTCAGCTCCATTGGTGCCTGATCTGGCTTTGGGGTTGGGGGTACCTTCTAAGCGGCCACAGGCAAGCATCTTCAAGAAAGCCTGAGATTTTCAGAGTTTAATATCTTGCAGTTCCGTGTCTTCTTTCTTAGAAGTTATAAAAGTTCTTTCTACTCCTTTTTCCCATTCATTCCTGAAAGGGAGGAGTTCAATGAGGGGTGGAAATTGTTTTTTCTTGTTTTGGGAAGTCAGAGTTAGCCAGGTTATTGATGGGACTTGAGTGACCGTGATTAATTCTCCATGTTTTGGAGAGGAGCAGTGCTTTCTTCGGTGGGAAAAGAGTTGATCTCATTATATTTTTGGATGGAGTATATGTAAAGATCACAATCTAATCACCAATCCTTGAGCTCCAGGCCCTCCAGTAATGGTTACAAAGGTACCATCCAGGACACAGGTCTTGGGGACTTTGGGTAAGACATCAGCATGATAGCACAGAAAGACAAAAAAAGACCAGAAGCTGCATTTGTAATAATGAAGTTCGATGGTGATTGTGTTGGTTCCTAGATTTAAAAAAGCCTGTTTCCACACCTTTTGTCATTTGTCCCTAGCTCTATAAATTCTACAACAGAAAATCAGACCAACCACAAAAACATGCCTTCCAGTTCATCAAGCTACCTTTTGGAGTGGTTCCACAAATACTACTAGTGTGAATGACAACCATGGTTTTAAAAGTAACAGTGACAATAACCAGGCCAAGCAGCAAAGAGTAAACAAACAAACCCTTCCAGCTGGACTCTCAGGATCATGGCAAGAAGCAGCCTAATGTGGCACTGAATACATATGAGAGGCATCTCTGGAAGCAAATGGTGTGGACAGGAAAGGGAGTGCCCGACCTCCACGCTCCTTCCCCTGGAAGAAGGCAGCCCTAAGCCCCTTGAGGAGTGGCCGCAGACCAGGCTGGGCTCATTAGGGTGGGGTGCTTTGAGGTTGGAGGTTTTAAGGGTGAGGCTCAAATTGAAAAGCACCACCCTGTACCTTGGTTGCTAAGTCCCCCTGAGCCCGAGGTGAGGAATTCTGATTGGCAGAATCTATAGGAATTCAGACAAGGGGAGCGGTACGGAAAAACGGGAAGCTTAGGATGGAGACCCTGGCTGCAAAGCAAGTCAGAGCTTCAATAAGCTCGAATCTGCTGAGAATACATTTTACGAACATGCAGCTAAGTTGGCTGCTTTTGTTTGGGGGTTTGTTAAGCATTATCTAAAGAATGCCATGGTTCAGCCTGCTCGGTGTGAAGCCTAATTCTTCCCCTTTCTGGAGCCACGGCCTGGTGTGTTCAATTTTTCTCTCTCCATAGGGCTGCAGGCTCTCTGCTACTCCAGCCAAAAAAACACTCATATTTTAACAAGCTTAGTCCTCGTCTGGTTGCCAGGCAGTAAAACGAGCACTTGCCTGCCCTGGGGAGAGGAGGACCAATAGATGGAAAAGGGTCCTGTAAACGACTCTCTCGAGCCCTCCCCCCAAATCTCCTCTCGAAGATCTTTGGGGCAGTTGATATGTTTATTGATGTCAAAAGACGCTGTCGCAGAGGCCCAAACTGTAGTCATTTGTCAGAACTAATAATACAAATTATTTTTTATTACCATAGAGATACTAATAATAAGTTTGCCCCACGCCATTTCTGCAGGGTGTCAGATATATACTCATGTGAGCATTATTATTCGGAGCGGTCAGCATTGGTCCCTTTCAAGGGGAAACTGAGGCACAAAGAGGCTGAGCTCCTTGCACTGAGAGAATAGATGAGCCAAGCTTCAGTACCACCTTCTCTCTCAAAGGTGGACACGTTGTGGGGGAAGTGAAGGCCAGCTGCTCTCTCAGATCTTCTCTCAAGTCCTCTTGTGTTAAAAAAAGCCTGCAAAAAGGAAACGAACACACAATTCAGCTCTCGAAAATGCTTAACTATGACTGATATTATGAAGAGGGGACTACTTGGCTTCTTCCAAGGCTCAGTTGGAGCAGAAAACAAACCCAGGGCCAGCACTCGCTGGCTGCAGTGCTGGTTTCTGGGGACCAGGCCTCTTCCCACCGCCTGGTGTCTCCACCCGCTCATTTCATACAAACCACAGAGTCCCTGTCAGAGGATAACAGATTTCAGCCTCCATTGGACATGATGCGTGAGTTCGTAACCTAATATTAAAAAACTCCGAATTCTGTCCTGGCACTTGGGGGCCACGGAAAATGTATTGAACGCCCAGTAGAGATACAGCTGGGTGGAAGTTTAACTTCCAGGCCCTCGCAAACAGAGGAGCATGGCTTCTTCCATGTCAGGTGGCTCCTGCCTGGTGTGAGGAGCTCAGCCCTCTGCCCCGGCTGTGTACTTCCCCTTGGCCCTCAGGGGCCTCAGCGCCAAGTGCCCGGTTAATACCCTAATGCCACACTCGGGGCCCCTGGAGCAGTTGCCCTGCAGTGAGCCCTCTGTCTCTGGTGAGAACCAGCTTTCCCTCCTGCCTGCTGCAGGAGCTGTGAACTCTCAGAGGGCCCCAGGCAGAAGCAGAGGGTGTTCTGCATTCCACCAGCTCGGTCCAACTGCCACTCGAGCCAGGAGGTAGCGGGAGAGCAGGTGGTGTGGGCTGGCCCTGGGGTATGGAGCGAGTGAGATTCCAGAGACCGCAGGTGAAATGGGAGGACAGAGAGGAGCGAAAGCACGGAGGTGAGCAAATGCTGCCAGCAGGCAGAGGAAGAAGCCGGGGGAAGCAGAAGCCCAGCGTTTGATTCAGGACTTGGTGCCGTGGGCCAAGATGAAGCGAGAGAATGTGAGAAAGAGGTATTCCAGAAGAAAGAAGACAGCTGTCAAAGGAGAACGGGGATCCTCCCAAGTGCCGGGCACAGTACTAGCACCTCAGTGGACAAAATGCATAAGGCAGTCCTGGCTTAGATGTGGCGCCTGAACGCTTTCCAAACAGCAACAGTTCGGAAGGCGGTGGGACTCTCTGAGGATCAAAGTGGCGCGACATGGAGGTGGTTTTTAGAAGCGGGGACTCTGGAGTCAGGTGGCCTGGCTTTGGATCCCTGCGCCACTGCTTATTAGTTCTGTACTTGGGCAAATTATTTAACCTCTTGGTACCTCTGTCTCCTCACCTTTAAGTGGAGGTCAAAAACAGTGTGTATCTCCTCGGTAAGGATTAAATGAGCTGATATGCTTAAGCCCTTGAATAGTGACTAGCACACAGTAGTTGGCATCTTTAGCGATTGTAGTGATTCCCAGAAATTCTCATAAACACTAACGCACAAAGCCATGCAGCCCAACTACAGACTCCTCTAATGCCCAGTCATAGACTGGCCCCCCATAAGAATACTATTTTATTTCTTCATTTATGTCATTCAGCACAATGAATGAGGCTAGATCCTTACCCTGAAGGACACCCAGTCCCCAGCCTTCTTGCTCTGCAATTGAGGAAGCATTTTAGGGGCTGTGGGTGCTTTGGGGGTTGGGATTGAGTCCACTCAGCAGATGGATGAGAGCTGCTGTAGGCATTGTGGATGGTGTGGGGGATTCCAGGAGTCTGAAACCTGGAGAAGGCTGGGGGAGCAAAGCAGGATGTGGTTTTTCCCACATCCACAGGTGCTTTGGGGGATTTTCATGGAGTAGTAACAACCTGGGGCAAATCCATCTCAGATCCTGACCTACATTTGCCTATGGTGGGAGAGAGTGAGAGAGGAGAGAAGCCCCAGGACTGACACCCTCTGTGGCCCCTGGACAGTCTCCCAGACGTCTGCACATCCCTGGAACGCCTCTTTCGCAGGGGACGATTTGGCCGAGATGCCTTCTCAAAGCTGGCATTCCTAGTAGTAAGCCCTGGCAGGTGGGGGTGGTTGCAGATGCTAAGACAGCTTTATTGAGTGGACATGCCACCCACAGAGCCTCCCTGACCCACCTCCTGTTGTCAGGATCTTCCGTCTCCGGCTTGCCGTGCATCTGCAGTGCCACCAACCCCAGCAAACATGCCACGCCCTCCCACTGGTGCTTCTCACTTAGAGCTCATGCAGTCCCCGTCCCTGGGTGCTCGGTCATGCATGCATCTCCAGAGCTGTTGCCCCACTGCGGCTGACACAGCCTGTGACGCTCATTTGCATTCTCTCTGTAAGTTTCTAAGGATGACTTTCACTTGGCTGTTTACACTTTTTAGAGCCCAGATCTTGGACTCTTGAGTCCTTTCTTACAACCTCACTATTTCTCTTTGCTTTTCAGAGCTCTGTTTCTTCTCCTCTGAGTTGGAGCTGTCAACATTAACAATCACGGTATCCAATTACATGCATGGAGTTCCTATGTACTTTATAAAGCATGTTCAGATGCATTATCTTATTACTGTTATCCTCCTTAACTTCACAGATGGGTACTTTTTTCCAACTATTCTCTTAAGAGTTGAAAAAGTCCTCAGGACTAGGAGTTTGCACTAAGGAAGATTCCTATAAGTCACACTTTAAAAATTTTCTTTCTGCCTGTCTTTACAAATACTCCAATACTTCTTCACAATAGTGTATGGTGTGGTATATATAACATCGAGGTGATTTTAGTAGCTGGGTCAGGACAAGGTGATTATAAATTCCTCTTTTGGGTCCTGTGTTCATCCTGGGTTGGTGGCTAAAATTGTGGCGCTTTTCGTGGTCATCTTCACAAGGTTGAGGAATGGGAATTGCTGTCAGTTACTGGGGTCACATGTGCTGATCCTTCTTGGGACCCACAGCTGCATGCTTGGGTGTGGGCCTTGCCACAGACAGGAGGGGAAGGGTCAGGGGCAGCTGCCTCTTGGGTAGGGCTGACTGGTTGGGGCCATTTTATGTTTAAAGAGTTCTTCATATTAAAGGTCTGTTTTAAAAATCACAGCAGAATCTTGGTATTGGAAAAAGAGGAGCTTGTTGAGGAACTCTTGATGGATTGATTGATTGGCAGGAAAAGGCAGAGAGGCCCTTCCAAAATCGGCTAAGACCTAGGAGTCTCGTTTTTGCAAAGAGAATCAGAAAATGCATCTCGGACCATGGTCAGGGTATACTCACTCGGAAGCAGTGTTCTTTAGACTTTTCCTCTTTCCTGCATGCTCTCTCTCAAGCCCCTCCCTGCTGCTCCCTCCTTCTTCCTCCTCCAGCCTCTCTGGTGTGTACATCCCTAAACCTCAGCAGTGTTTCCAAATGCATTTGTGGTCGTCTCCTTGCTCAGCTCCAGTCTGCTTTCATTCTGAGAGTTGGCTGGTGTTCAGACTCACAGGAAGGAACACACACACACACGCGCGCACACACACACACACACACACACACACACCATCACCACGAATGTCCCCAAACTAGAGGCATGGCAGCATACTCTCCTGGATGCTGTATTTTTTCATCTCTACATTCTCTCTGGCTTCCTACCACCTCCTTCCCTATACCCTCCCTTCCCCTCCCATGAGCATTTGCCTTAGCTGCCCCAGTAGCTCTTCCTTCCCTGGAGAAGGATTACTTGGTGTTTGATTTCTGGATTTGTTATATAAAGGAAAGGAGGGGGCTTTGTGGAAGAGCTGGACTGATGGGGCATGATGCAGAGTGTGGTGCAGGGGACCCAACCTGCCTGGGTATTTGGGAAGGAAGGTATTGTGAGGTAACTAGAAGTTACCCTGAAGAGGGTGAACCTCTGTCACCCCAGGCAGATTTAGTGTGACATCCTTTGGCATTTTTATTGGGGTGTTTTTTTACAAATGCTGATGAGCAGGAGCACTGGGCACTCCAGCAAACTCAGACTGCTCTTATTGGGGGTGCTATCCATACTTGCTAATGAGTAACTGCCATTAGTGCCTTAACAGCCAAATCACATAAGTGACTGCAGGGTCCCAGGAGTGAATCCCAGGAGAGGTCCAGCCAGGGACTCAGGGCTGCTTCAGAGTTGAGGGCTGTAGCGCTGCAGTGGCAGTTTCAGATGTCAGTCTAGACATATGTGATCAATGGGAAGCCTCATTTATTGGAAACCATAGGGTTCCTTCCATCATTAACCCTGGAGTTTCTACAAATCCTGCATTTAAACTAAAAGCCAAAACAAGACCCCAAAAACCTCACCCTAGTAACATGAAATCATGCTAGAACTCCCATCCCCCCAAATAGGTAAGGAAATGGAAACTGATTTTAATAATTGATTCATTTATTTAGGGCCTACTATGTGCTAGCCAACATGCTGATATTTTATTGTATTTAATCCTCTCAACTGCCACGTGAGTGCTGTTACTTCTGTTTCACAGAAGGGAAATTTAGACCTGGAGAGGTTAAGTAACTCACAGTTGTCTGTGAATGGGTTCAGCCCAGTATTTCACCTCTGGGGAAAATTCATTTTTGCTTCCATGGCTCGTTACCTCTGTGACCACCATGGCAACAATACCATAAAGTTCCAAGGGACCCAACAGCCCTAAGGCTATGGCTAGAGACTGCATCCCACAGCTCTTTATGAGGGTGGTGGCCATCCATCAGTCCCGCTGCCACTTCTGATTTCTGCAGTAAATACTCACCCCTGGAGTTGAGCACTGAGAAGGTGGATTAGCTAAGGGCAGTTTGGTCATTCCTCATTTCTTAGAAAGAATTGGCTGTATGCCTAGCTTCTCTGCCCACAATCCTAAACTCTAAATTAGTTCAGATAGATTTAATTCAATCTGACCAATGTTTATGAAGTACTTGCTATATACTAGGTATGATAATGGAGATACAAAAATGATAAACATTATTTTTTGGTGACAACAAAATAGCGAGGGTGACAAATAAAACCAATATTTATAAATGCCATGGCATAAACTAAAGTAGATGTGTAAAATATTTCCAGAACACAAAGATGAATGTATTAATGTATATGTATGTAAAAGGGCTGAAAATGGGAATGAGGGATGGCCAAGGAAGGTCATAATTAGATCCAAAAAGCAGAGAAGAGAGAGAGCCATTACAGGGACCCAGGCAGACGTGTACTGCCCAAGACTCAGGGCAGGTGCATTACAGGCAAGCTAGGAGGAGATTATATGGCCACTTACCTCTGTGCACCCAGTTTCCCCATCTGTGAACTGAGAGTAATTGTGTTTGACTTGTAGGATGGTTATGAGGAGTGAGGGACTTAATCTAGTCCTTTTGGGAGTATCCTGGATATGCAAAGGTTCAGTGAGTGTGACAATCACCAGCGCTTATTGTCCCTTATCCTATTTGGTAGTACTTTATGGTAGCTCTTGATGCATGCCTGCCCAGTGGACACTCCATCAAATGTCTGTGCATACCCATACCTTAAACTCTTGCTTAAGTCTTAGATTATCACTTAGTTGTTTTTTTTTTTCTCATATAAATGCTCTGAACTTCCAGCTAGAAGTTGGGTTCCTCTTGGTAAGAGACAAATATTGTTCCTTGGTAACATGAATGGCATGAAGTGGCTTAATGCAATGGGTGCTTCATAAATCTTTGTTTATTAATGTGCGTCCTGAAGTGCTGGGATGTGTTTGTTAGCAGGTATTCATTCATATGAAAAGAGACAAAGCAAGAGAATTGGGTAGGTCAGTACTGAGCATGCAAGAGGCCAGAGAGGAATGTGAGGTCAGCCTCAGTGGCCAGGCGACTAACCCTGGCTGGTTGATTGGATCTTCTTCACAGATTATTTTTCTCATTCAAGTTGATTGTGTATTTGAGTCGATGGAGTGGATGGGCTTTGTATGGCTGAAGACTGTCTCAAGACTTACTCTTAGGAGGTACCCACCAGGGGGGTTTGGGGTTCCCTGTGAAGCCCAGCGAGCGAGCTTTCCTCTGTACATTCCACCTAGTGCTAACCCATTGGGAAGGCCTGGGAGTGAGACCCGAGGTGTGACAGGTCAGTCACTGACTGTGCTGGTTCATGCATCACTTCTCTTAGAGCTCGCCCAGCCAGACGACACATTTGGACTCACCTGAACAGCACAGGGAGGGGCACTCAGTGACGCTCCTTCGCGAGCCAGGGCATAGCGTGCTGAGGCTCCTCCTAGCTCATGTCTCCAGCTGACCTGGTGCAAATCCAAACCACAGAATGCTTCTCTTGGGGTGGGTGGGAATGTGGGTGCAGTGCGTAGGCTGGGCTGTGGAAAGGGCTTCCATTTCCTCTTCATGCTGCCAGAGATGTGCTTAATTAATGCCTCTCTGACCCAGGAATGTTCCCAGGAGATCTAAGTCCTGCTTTCTTTCTCGATGTCCACATGGTTTGGGGACTTCCCCGGGCTTCATTCTAAGCCAAGGGCCTTGTCAACCACAGGTTTACCCTCACTGGCCTCTTCCTAAACCACATCATCAATAACTATCACTCGCAGACCCCATGCAGACCTCTAGCAAGCCAGCCTGACTGCTCTGAGCCCCCTGGAGCTGCTGAATTTCCCTGTGCCTCTTGTTTCAGCCCTCACTGGACGATGGAGCACAGCCAGCTGACTCCCCAGTCCATCCTCATCCTTCACTCTCTCCTGCCATCATCTTTGGCTGCCCACTGGCCCATCCTCCCAACTTTCCCACAGCCGTCCCTCTGTCTGTGTTAAGAGAGGCCTTGCACCTGGAGTATGCACTTGTTGGGGCCCAGTGGGAGTAGAGACAGACTGGGGGGGGGCACGTGAGGGGAAGGAGCAATGAAGGAGTGGGTGAGGGTTCCTTTCACAATTTGGTTGCCACCCTCATGTTGGCCCTGCTGGTTTCAATGAGTGAATGGGGTGGTTGATACTTCAGCCACCGGTGTAACCAGATCTCTGTGGGCTCTTGAAAAATGGAGCTCTCTTCAGCAACAACTGTTTGCAATTAACTTTAACATATGGTGGAATTTGTTTTTGTGTCCATAAAGCATGATAGGCAGTGAGGATCTGGCAGGGAATGCACCCTGCTTGTCACGCCCTGCGCCTAGCTGGTGGGAGGAATCTTTCCACTCACTCTGGAGCACCAAGGCTTTTGGTGAGCTGCATGGCTGTAGATGACTCAGACGGACCCTGAGCCCTGCTGCTGGCTCTGCACAGCCTCTTCCCGCCCCATGTTTCTACCTTCCTAGCAGCAAGGGTAGGGCAAAGTTCTTTTGTTTTTACAGCAGGGGTCAGCAGCCTCTGGCCTTAGTGACTCTTGCTTCTCAGTTTTGGCCAGTGGCTAGCTCCTGTGCTCCTGATAAAACTGCACCTTCTCCTGAGGGTGCTGGGCAGGATCAGCATGCCTTGATAGGCCATGTCAGGAGGAACCAGAGGTCAGCACTGGGAGCAACTTCCCAGTGAACTGGATGAGTTAGGCTTCCAGTAACAGAAGTAATGAACGAGCATCAGTCCACAGGAGAACTATTCTTCCTAAGCTTGAGGCCTGGAGACATGTGGTACTCTGCTGGTTTGGCAGTCCAACAATATCACCAGGCATCCACCTCCCTTAAAATTCTCACCTTCTAGCCCCAGAGTGTGACTTCGTCACCCAGCTTGTCCCTGGTACCTACAAGGTGGCTTCCCAGCCTCATGCACAGGGCTCAAAGTGACAAGGAAGGGCAAGGGCTGCAGCTTTCTTCATCGTTCGCTGCTCACTTGTAGAGGAAAATCTATCTGAAATCTCACCAGCTAACTTTCCCTTGAATCCCTTTAGCTGGAATGGGGCCATGTGCTCACCTCAACGCTAGTCACTGGTGAAGGGGAAGGAGATAGGTCTGACTGATCCAGATAAATCAAGACTCATCTGTGGGATGGGCCACACCGCTGCCAATGGAGTCAGAGTTCTGAGCAGGGTGGAAATGTCGGCCAGGAAAGGGGACTGGGAGGGCAGCTAGCGTGCCCGGAAAGCAGAGGGTGGTAGGATGCGGGATCATGGTGTGCGGATTTTATCAGGCTCTCCTCACATCTGACCCGTGTGCTGGTCCTAGCAGTGTTCTTCCAACAGTCCTCTTTCCTCACCTTATGCCTTTGCTCACAAACATGTCAGGAGTCTGCATTTCCTGTACAATAAAAGTTGAAGTCAGCTTAGCATTCAAGGTTCTCCTCCATCTTATGCAAAACAGCCTCACATCTGGCAGGAAGCACAGATTCCCTGTTTTATCTCCTGGTACTCCCCAGTGCAAAGCAGGCATCAGTCCAGCTGATTTATCTCCTTGGAGAGCATTTCCTTGATTCCCCCAGCAGGAAGTTTCCTGAGTCTCCTTTGAGTTTCCATAGCTCTGGTTATTGGTGCACCCACTTGAGGATCAGGGAGACCTGGATAGGCACAGGGGGTCTTGTAGGGGTGATGAGGCTTGAGCTGACTCTTAAAGGCTGGGAGATTCTTGAAGGTGGAGAGGACAGGGCCGTGCCAGGTAGCTGGGGCAGTTTGAGACTGTCTATAGTACACCCTTGAGTCTTCACTCTCCTACTTCTCCTTTTGCTTCAAACACCTCAGTGCTCTTTCTCCAGGAGTGTGTGTACTTGGCTTGGAGCTACCATGTTGAATTGCACAGATAGAGGACATGTCCATCACTGCAGAAAAGTCTGTTGGACAGTACTGACTTAGAGGGTCACCAGAGAGATGGTGAATGGGGTGGAGATCCAGATGTCCTTTGGTACAGGGATAGTTCCCTCAGGTATTTTATTAGTTTGCTGGACCTGGACCTGTCAGAGTCTCTTAGGAGGATGGAAATGCAGATCCTGTACAAACAGGCCATAGGGAAGCTGGTTTTCAGCAGGATACTCCAGGTACCATTGCCCTCAGCACCGGGTAGATATCACCCTTGGAAGGCAATCTCCAAATAGAGGGTCAAGACTCATTACCTCACCCACTTTTGCCTACAAGCGACTGAGGTGTGCTGGGCAAGATGATAATAAGTAATACAGCAGCAAATCCATCTCTGGGTAGCTCTGGGCCAGCCTTTGGTGGCTTACTCTGGGATGAACTCACAAATCTGGACTTTTTTTTCTTTTTCAATACTGGGGATTGAAGCCTGGGCCTTCACACTGATTTTGACTATAGTTGTATCTACAGTCCTTTTGTCTTTTTAATTTTAAGACAAGGTCTTCCTAAGTCCCCCCACTGCCCAGACTGGGCTCCAACTTTGATCTTCCTGCTGCAACCTCCCAGAGTGCTTGCATTACAGGTAAATCTTGCCACACCTGGAAAGCTGGACTCTTGTAGAGCCCACGTGCTTGGCTGCGTAGGTTTCTCTACAACCTTTTCCTTAGCTTTTACCACAGTATGTAGAAAGTGCAGCTCTACTCTTAAGATTTTCATGTAGCCTTTCCTGAAGTCTTTGCAGTAATTTTCAAAATTTTTCATAACAGTGTGAAGCACATCTGCATGCTAAAGTCTGGTTATCTAGGTAACCATGAACTATTTTGCCAACTGTCTTTAGAGATAGTTCCTCATTTCCTGCTGATAACTGGTGCTATGGGTATTGCTAATCCTATTTTACAGTTGAAGAGATTCAGGCTTAGGGAGGTTAATTATCGTGACTAAGGTCAGACAGCTGATAAGTGATAGAGTAGGAGCTCAAACCCCAATCTTTTTGGTGTTCTTTTACTACACCAGAGTTTCCCCATGAATAAATGTCTTATACAAAAACATTGTAGCATACTCTCCCCCTTCCTGTTTGCACAAATTGGCAGTAGAAGTGGAAATATTTGCTAGCAATCTTACCAGGGTAGTGCCTCTCCCAGCACCATTCCCAAGGCCTCGATACCTGTGGGTTGTTTAGAGTGTAGACTTAGTTTGCTCCTTCTCTCTGCTCACTTCTGAATCATCTGCTCCCCTATTCATGATTGTGAGGTTGACATTAGTCCCAGATAACCATGATGGGGGAAGCTGGAGTACACATTACCTGGAATATTACACAGTCAAATAATAGTGCTTTGGTTTATGTGATATTTTAACATAAGCTTGGTTCCCCTTGTTACTAGACCAAAAAATCCAAAATGGTCCAGACTCTGTTCCTTCTAAGCTGTTTCCAAGAATTTTACCTACTGCATCCAGCAGACTTGATCTGCTCAAAGTAAGGCTGACACTTTCTCCATGTTCCCACCCCAGCCCTTGTGGTTTACTGGCATCTTGTCACTTCATTGCTGCTGTCCAACCTCTCTTCTTCACCCTGAAGATTTCTCTCAGACTGACTCATTTCTATCGACAAACACTGAAATTACTCCTATCTTTGGACCCTAGATTCTCTTCATCTCGCCTCATTTCTGTCTGTTCTTTAGCAAAGCTATGTACTCTCATGCCTGCATGTCCTTCCCCCTGGCCATGAGGTCGTCTCTCAGCCGAGACACCCACGCCGGCCTCTGTATTGCTGAGTCCAGGGCTCAGTGCTCTGTCTTCACTTTTCTTGATTTATTGGCACCAAGTGATGCAATGTATTCATTTTTCCTGTATCTCTCATCTCTTTGTCTCTGTTATCTCTTACTTGGGATGGTTTAATAACCTCCTAACAGGCTTTCTTCCTTTCTCCTTGTCCTGACCGCAGACATCTTCCAAAATATGTATTCACTGCATTATTCACAGCAACAAAATGAGAAGGGTAGCCCGAGTGTCCTTCAATGGATTAACACAATGTGATTTATCATATAATGGAATATTATTCACTTATAAGAAGCTTGGAGTACTGATGCATGTTAGTGAATGTTTGTGCTTAGATACATTCTGCTGACTGCAAAGAACCTAGAAGACCTTATTTAAAGCAACTAGACACAAGGTGAGCCTGGTGGTTCATATCTGTAATCTCTGCACTCTAGGAGGCTGAGGCAGGAGGACTGGAAGTTCAAGCTCAGCTTAGGCAACGTACTGAGACCCTGTCTCAAATAAAGAAAAGACAGAAAAGCACTATGGATATTTCAGTGCTAAGGCTCTGAGTTCAATCCTCAGTTCTGCAAAAGAGAAAAAGAAAAAGCTATACACAAAAGCTCACATATTACGTGATTATATTTATGTGACACATACATAATATGTGTAAATGGAATACAGATTGATGGTTGTTTAAGTTAGATGACAGAGGAGACAGGCGTAGTGCCTAGCATAGAGGGTTTCATTTTTCAATGATGGAAATATTTTGGAATTAGATACAGTCAGTAGTTGGAAAACATTGTAAACATTCTAAATACTACTGACTTTTCCCCTTTGAAATATGTTATGTGAACTTCACCTCAATAAATTAAAAAGAAGAAAAAGAAACTTTAACATATTTCCTCTTTACAAAATAATTTTATCAGCTTTTGGAGGAAAG
Source organism: Heterocephalus glaber (assembly GCF_000247695.1). The sequence goes on along the minus strand of NW_004624826.1, from coordinate 3,602,015 downwards.
GTCAGAGTTCTCACTGCTATCTCCGAGGTCTTTGGTGGCCTGTCCAGTCTTTCCTCCAGAACTTGTCTAACCTTGTCTTTTCTTCCTACTCTCCCTGCTGGCTCCTCTCAGCCACACAGGACTCGGGGCCTTTCCTCCAACAAGCTGCTTGTGTCCAGGCTCAGAGATTTTGCCCCGGCTGCTGTGCTTTGCCTAGGGCACCCTTCTGATAGGTGTTGGTGAGATGCAGTCCTCAGCAGCTCCTGCGATCTTCGCTTGGACACCAGCTCTTCAGTGGAAGTTGGAAGTCCCCACCCCTGGCACTTCTCATCTTATCCCTTCAGAGATCCACAGCACTCATTTGACATTGTATTTGGTACCTGTTTATTTTCAGTCAAATGGAAATTCTAAGGGCAGTGATTTTTGCCTGGTTTGTTCATTCTTCCATTCCCAGATACAGTGCCTCAATATTCACAGATAGAACAGTCAGCACCTGCTAAATATTTGTTACAGGTTTGGATAAAACCCTTTGCTTAAATGACCCATACTTTGAGTTTCCCAACTTCCTTGTCAGTAGTTTGCTTGGTTATGAGGATGCTTGTGCCTGGCTGTGAGGGATGCTACAAGTCATAATTTTTCTCCAGACATGTCCATTAATTCATTTGTGGATGGCATTTGTCTACCTTTTTCCCTTTCTCTCTCATGCCTGCCTTTGAGGAAAGAATATTTTTCTTCATGGAGGTAAGGTACTTATCTATTCGAAGGCTTTGGTTGTGACTGTAGTCTAGAGAACAGATAGTTCAGTGATGATAACCAGGACCAGATTTTCTTCCAGTGCTCATGTGGCAAAGTTAGAGTGGAGGTGGGCACAGTGTGTGTGTGACTCCTTCTTCACAGTGATAGAGGTAGAGTCTGCAGGCCTTCAAGAAGCAGCTCCACCATGGCTCCTCTGCCTCTTCGCCGAAATGTAACAGGCTCCCTGCCTCCATGCCTGGTGGTCGGTAGTCAGCCAAACACTGACTGAAGACATCAGGTGTTTCTCCTGGCAGCGGGCCTCTGGCCTTACACTTTGACTTGGAAGAACAGGTCTTCAACTTCCGATTGTTTTTAAAATTGTAGCCAGAGTCTGAAAGTCTTTGTGAAGCAGAGGAAGGGTAGACTTCTGGAGCTCCCTTTCCTTCTCAGCTCCTCCCTCGGGTCCCACCTTATGGACTTTGTGGGGCTCACTGGCCCAAGAAGAACACAGACATTCCTGAAAGCTCTTGCTCTCTTCGAGACTTCTTGTGGTTTGCGACACCCTAGACCAAAGATGGCGAACCTTTTAGAGCTTTCAGTTGATACAAACAGCCCGTTGCAGCATGCATGCATGCACCGCCACTGCCCTAGATTGCCATTATTTATTTCTGTGGTGGGGAGAGGTTGTTATCAAAATTTTCTCCCAGACTTCTTGCTGACACAAATTCTGAAACAAACCTGCTCCCCCATCTAAGGGAATGTGTGTGTGTGTGTGTGTGTGTGTGTGTGTGTATGTATGCATATGAGCACGTGAGCATGGACAGATCTGCTGTACTCATGTCTGTAACCATCATTTGTAACTGTGATTCCAAACCAGGACTCCTGTTTCATGGAGATTCTTGTGGTTCCTCAGCTCCTCATTCTGTCCCTGTTCTCTAGTCCTCTGAGTGGAGCCATTGTGGGCAGCAGAATCATGTGCAAGGCATCCAAGATGAAAATTATGTTGCAGACTGGCACACGAGAGTGGTGGTTGGCTGAGGGTGGTGTGCTGGCTGACCCTGCACACTTGCTGCTAGGCTGGTTGGTTTTTTCCATTTTTGCCCAGTCCCCATTTGCTTGTTTCAGCATGAGTTCCAAGCCTAGTGCTGTCCTGGGCCATTGATCTCAAAATCTGGGCTCTCTTGTAAGAAGTAGAGAGCAACCTTTGACCTCTCCTTCCTGGGTAAACTATTTCAATGTAATTGATAACCTCATTAATTCAGCTCTACCTGTCTTGACCATGGATTGATAATGATTGTAGTATTCCATTGTAGCTATAGAGGGCTTTCAGTTTACAAAGTACCATCCTACCATTTGACTAGAACCACCCTCAAAGCTAAGTTGGGCAGTGATATAATAGCAGATTTCATGGAACCTCAAGCTGTGGAAAGTTGAGCAAGTTTCTTAAACCTTCATTAAGTATTCTCTCATCTGTGAAATGGAAATGAGTTTTGAGCAGATGACATGCTCTGGTTTAGTTCTTAGTAGGATCGCTTTGCCTGCTGTGTAGAAAACCAACATGGCAGATGGCAAGAGGAAGCAGGTAGACCACTGAGCTGGCTGTTGAAGTAATCCAGGGGAGGTGTGGCAGAGGCATGGGCTGCAGTTGGATCAGAGAGATAATGAGGGTGATCAGATGCTGTTCTTCTTTGAAGGTCAAATAGAAATGGCTTGTGAACCATCTGGATATGAGATGTGTAGGACAGAGGAGTCAAGAATGGTCTAAGATGCTTGTCCTAAGCAGTAGGAAAAACAAGGGTGCCAAGCACTCACAGACCAGGGGAGGTTGTGGTTGAAACAGATTTGAGCCAAGGTGAGCGGGGTGGGGAAAAAATCTGGGAATTCTGGTTTTAGTTTTGTTAAATTTGAGATAAGGACATATCATACATTACCCATAAATGCACATGATTTTTTTTTAATGTTTAAGGAATTCAAAATGCTGACTACTCTGATTAATCATTACACATTCTATAGGTATATCAAATTATTTTGCTGTGCCCTATACATAGGTACAATTTTAAAAAAATAATAATAACAATAATTAAAATAATAGAAATCCAAGTGAAAATATTGAATAGGTAATTGGATATAGAAGTTAGATGTAGGAGAATGAGCTAGGGTGGATGAATATAGGACTGTGAAAGTAATTCAGCATATACATGATATATAAAGTAATCACACTGGATAAGATTACCAAGGAAATGAGTTTAGGTACAGATGAGAACTAAACATTTCAAGGTCAGGGAGATGAGGAGGAGCTAGCAAAGGAGATCAAGAAGGGATGACCAGTGAGGTAGGAGGAAAACCAAGAATGAAGGGGTCCTGGGGGCTAAGGGAGGGTGATGTCACTCCCTAGTGATGGACTCAGTGAGAGGAGAACTGAACAATATGGAGGTCGTAGTGACCATCACTGTACAGCTTCGTTAGAGAAGCTAGGACAAGTGCTTGATTGATTGGCCTTCAAAGAGAGGAACGGGAGATAGCAAACAAAAGTAATTTCTCAAAAATCTTTTTCTACAAAGGCTATCAGATAAATGAGGAAGTAGGTGGTAGAGGAAATGGGTCAAGAGAAGGGGTATTATTTGTGTAAAATGGGAGAAATACAACAATATATGAAAAATATATTTGGAAAGAGGGAGACTACGTGATAACTCTTGAGTAGGCGTGAAGTGATAAAAGTTAGTGCCTGTGTGGAAGAGTTGGCCCCGGGTGAGACTGCAGGACACACTAGACAGCAAATGGAATGGGGACATCCTTTAGCCAGCCAGGCTGTAAGAGATAGAGCAAGGTTTCAGTTGGCCTTCATCACTTTACCCCAACTACAGTAGGCCAATCAGAAAGAGCTTTTATTTTTCAGACGAAAAGGGAGACAAGAAATAGGAAGTGCAAAGTGATGCAACTGCTCAAGGAAGTTTTCAAAGACTCAAGTTTCTCTCTTCTTGCTTTGCCTCCTTAACAGGTTGCTTTCAGTCTCCTGGTGCCAATATGGCTGTATTGCCTCTGGGCACTGCATTTTAATTCCAGGCAGAGGAGAGAGAAAAGGTGGATATTGTGCCAACTGAGGATGTCTAATTTCATCAAGCGATGACAACTTTCCTCCAAATCTCCCCTTCCCTCCACTACACCCAGCATGGCTGTTCCTAGCTGCAAGAGAGGCTGGGGAGGTGGGAGTTTCACTTGGGATCACACCACCTAAATTTCAGTTACAGAAAGTAGAGCATAAGTATAAACCATTGTGCCTTGAAGGTTTTAAGAGTACAACTATTTTATTGCTCTTTTTGTAATAGAGTACATGTAAAATTTACCATCTCCACCATTATTAAGTGCACAGTTCAGGGGTATTAAGTATATTTGCAATATTGGATTATAATCACCCCATTAACCTCCAGAACATTTTATATTGCAAAACTGAGACGGTATTCAATAAAAACTGCACATTATACAATAACACTCTGTTCTCTTCTTCTAGTCCCCAACTATAGCCATTCTACTTTTACCTCTATGAATTTGATTTCTCTAGGTACCTTATATAAGTGAATCATACAATGTTTGTCTTTTAGGACTAGCTTAATTTATATGGCATAGTAGCCTTGTCATATTGCAGCATGAATCAGGGCGTTTTCCTCCTCTCCCCTCCCTTCCCCTCCCCTCTCCTCCCTTCTCCTCTCCCCTCCTCTCCTTTTATCCTTTTTCTCTAACAGGTGTTTGTGCCCAAGGGTACTCTATCACTGAACTATAACCCCAGCCATTTAAAAATACTTTAAAAGTTTTGAGACAAGGTCTTACTAAGTTGACTGTGTGGGACTCAAACTTGTGATCCTCTTCCTTCAGCCTCCCTGAGTACAGGGGTTGCGAGTGTGCACCACCACACCGAGCTTCATTTTTAAGGTGAAATAGCACTCTATTGTACGTACATACTGAATTTCGTTTATCTATTTATCTGTTGATGGGCTTTGATCTATGTTCACCTTTTTGCCTATTGTGACTAATATTGCTACGAACATGAATGTGCAAACATCTCTTTGAGTCCTTGCTTTCAATTCGGTTGGGTATGTGTCCAGAAGTAGATTGCTGGATTATATGGTAGTTCTGTTTTCATTTTCTTGAGGAGCTTTCATACAGCATTCCACAGTGGATGCGTCATTTTACATTCCCACTAACCATGCTCGAGGGTTCTGATATCTTCACATCCTTTTGAACATTTGAGATTTTTCATCTTCCTGATAGTGGCCAGTTTTTAATGGAAAGGGTGAGAGTTAAAATTGAAGAATGGAAAGAGAGTTGACGAAAAAAGGGTAAAAAATGGGAGTAAAAGTAAAAACATCAAGAAACAAGGACAGTGTCACTTGTACTGGGTCAGACTTGGCTCCCAAGACAGCTGAGGTCTAACTGGAAAGGAATGCAGCACCGTCTCAGGGGAAAGAAGCTCATGGGAGGTGCAGGACCCAGGGCTTCATCACACTGTTGGATTTGGGGCTGGAGATGGGACACCCTGCTGTTGTGACAGATTTACCACTGAACAATGAGGGTCATAGGATCAGGTAACAGAATCTCTCACCCCTTTCTGTCTTCCCTCAGAGCTGAGATGTTGGATAAGAGGTTGCTTTGAGATCCTTGAACTTTTAAAGGAATTCTGCAAATTCACATAATGCGGAAATGTTCCCTATCCCTTGCACAGAAAGGGAAAGGCCCTCAGGAGCTCCCTCCAGCTTTTATGCCACAGTGAGAGGTTTTTTACTCCATTGTCACTGGGAGTTTTCCTTTTCTTATTTCTCCTAAAGATTAGGTGATCCCTGAGAATAGGCATTGTGTGAGGAAGAGGGAGACAGTAGCTGCTGTTGAGGTTTTTCATATCATCATACCTTAGCAATGTTCCAGATGACTTAGCAACATACTCATGGCTCATCAACCTATATCTAGTTCCAAATACAGTGCTCTTGATATTGTTGGTATCAGTTGATTCCATGAGGAGTTATTGAGTTGTGACAATATGACTTTCCCCTTTGATGTACATCACAGCAGTAATCATGAACATAACCTGATGTGACCAAATCAAATAGATTCATGGTGAGCTTTGTTGCCCCTTGCTGGGATCCCAAAATCTTTCCCATCCAAAAATCCTCAATAATACCCCCATCCTTCCTATTATTACACGCGCGTGCACACACACATGCACACACAGCCCAGGAACACACATGCTTTGTAAGGATATACATCGTATTGGCCACATGCCATGTACTTGAGCCAAAAATTGTGGAACAATAGGAATCTCTGCCCAGAATATCAGCTAAAAATACCACATTCCCTCTATTCTGTTGTTTCCTGGCTATGTTTATGAGTGTCCCAGGAGGCTAATGAGAAAAAAGAAAAAGAAAACTGGCATTTTTCAAGGGAAACCAAAGCTTTAGCTCCCTAAAGAGAAAGCATATATTTTCCATGCGTCTGTTTTATGTTTCTTGTCCTTGTTGGATGTCTTTGTGATGATATGGAAAGTGTCTAAGTCATGCCACCTTGGCTTGAGTTACTGGAATCCACACTTTCACCACAGTCTCGTACTCTACAACCTGATTCATAGAGAGCTTTCCAGGTTTCGGCAAAGAAAGAGACAGGGAGGGAGAAGAAAACCTCCAAGAAAGAAAAACTTACTGTCCCGCTCTATGTTGACTGATTCAGCTCATCAGATAACATTCACTCATTTAAGAGCCTGAAAAGCTACACTTCTGTCCCTAGCTGGGCCATGTCGTAGCCTCTTGCTTCCCGATCACTGAGTCAGCCTCAGGCTCTGGTTGGTCCTCTCAGTAATCTTATCTCTTCAGGGCCTAGGCCACTCTCCTTCCTGGGCCTTGGTTCTTTCCATTTGTAAGAGGAGGGAATAGGCTGACTGATCTCTTGCAGGTCTGACAGCTGGGGGAGCAAGGCAGGAGCCTGAGTGTCTCAGGAAAGGTCCACACAGTGGTAGTGGCCTGGGTAAGAAGCAGTCACCTGAGAACTCAAATGATGTGGAGAAAGGCTCTGTTCTAAATATTTGCCAGATAATGTCAGCATTAACTAAATAGCGACTGTTGGCTCTGATTGGCCAACAATGGAGCTGCTGACTTCCTGAACATATGCTGGGAGTTAGGCAATGAACTTGGTTGTTGCTCAACAATGGGTAGCTAATATCAATATTTGCCGTGGGCTAGGATAGACCATAGCCATAGTTGCCTCAATGAAGTGCACCCTCTATTTCCTCTCAAGGATTTGCCTTTCATATTTATTTTCCGGTCTCTTCTCCAATAGCATAAGGAGTGCTTGTTGAAATATAATTTGTTATAATAATGAACAAAGCCTTGATATCTATGTGAAATTCTGTTTTTGGCTCAGTTGGCTATCTTGAAATAAATTACCTTATAAATATTTATATGGCAGATATCTTAAATTGATTTCAGTAAAGAGTGAATAGCTACTACTTGTGGAGAGCAGCTTCAAATATATTACCTTATTGAATCTCTGAAGTGTCTCATAAGATAGCTATGATCTCATTTTGTAGATAAGGAAGCTGAACCGCTAAGAAAGTCTGTAACTTGCCCAAGTTCTTAGAAGTAGAACTGAAATTTGAATCCAGGTTTTACGAGACTTCAAAGACTATTTTGGTTTTTTTTTTTTTTCACCTTGTCTTCTGACTTGAACAGCGACTCTTGTGAACAAGAAAAATTCTTGATCTACCATTTCAAGGTAAACCACCCGCTGCCAGCAATGTATGTGAAAGGCGAAGAACTGTGTTATTTTGCACTTCTTGGTGAAGCTGCCTCTCAGACACCACACTTAGCAATCCTCTCTCCCGTGCCTTCATCCATTGTATGGTCCTCCCCAGGCACCGCAGGGAGACAGAAATTCTGATTGGCTCCGCCAGCTATTTATTGTTTTCCATTTTCTCACCACGGCAGAGGCTCGAGACTGTCTCCTGTAGAAGATCCTGCCACTTCTATTGTCCCTGCAGACTTTCCCACCGCCCCAGGACCATGTGCTCAGTGGCTTATTGTGGTGGTGTTGGCTCAGCCTCAAGGACAGAGACCTTGAGCCAGCTGACAAGGTTGCTCATGTCATTTCTTCTAAGGCCACAAGCCATGCTTTTGGTTCCCAATACTTTTGAATGCTCTTCACTCGCCATCTCTCCTTCAGTTTAGCCACATGGTCTCTCAGACTCGCAGCAGCAGATTTTCCAGCAGACAGTTTTGGCTTATGGCCAATCCCTGTCTGCCTGGATGACCTCAGTTACCAAGTCAACATGGCACCTAATGAGTGCTGCTATGCTGCCCCCTCGTGGAGAGGGTGGAAACTGAGCACAGATTCCTGCCTTCTTGTTAAGGAGCTGCCCAAGACCCTCTCCTACTTTCTGAACCAAGACTCCTCTACTTGATCAAAACTAGTTTCAGTGCTACTTGTGGAATTGGACATGATCTACAGTAGCCTAATATCCAAGATTAAAGATGGCTTTGATTTCTTATTTTGGTGCGGCAAAACAGCATATCACAGTGGGCTCAAATTGGAATGAGAGTCTTGTGTGTATTTATTTCATTGTTTGACCTTCTAATTTTCTAAGATATGGAGGCTTTGAGAAGATCCCTTTAAGGTCTTCAGGGCTCTGGGTGAAGGTGGATGAAAATATTGGCCTTTCTAAACATACCACTGGGCCAGGAACTGTCCGGAATATCACAATGGGGCTCCCTTTGTCTTCTCACTCAATCCTCATGGCTTGAGTTTGCCCAAGGCTACTGTGATTTACATGAGGCCTGCGTATGGGCAGGTTGTCATTGTGCTGGGTGGGGGATGTGGGAGTCTCAGGGCATGAAGTGTCTGGTGTGTCCAGTGGATGATGGGGCAGATGACGGGGGACATTGGAGGGGGCCATGGCAGTTCCTGGGCGAAAAGTCAGGTACACTGATACTGAGAAGAAAGCAAAGCCTCTGTTCCTCTCTTGGATTTTACTTTGATATATAACACAGGAAAGCATTACAGGGAACTGTGCCAGAACTGTTGGTTGGGTATATTGGTCAGCGTTCTCCAGAGAAACAGAACAAATAGGATAGATTTAGATCCATGGTGGAGGTTTTTAGGGGAATTGGCTCGTGTGCTTATGCAGCCTGAGAAGTCCCCTGACATGCCGTCTGTGAGATGGGGAGCTAGGACAGCTGAAGTGGAGCTCTCAGTGTGAGGCTGGAGGCCGAGGACCTGGGGGCTCCAGGACTCCCTGAGCCCTGGAGGCTGCAGGCTGATGAGCTGATTGGATGGCACTCACCTGCACTGGGTGAGGGACCTTCCTTACTCATTCCAATCTCATCCAGAAACACCCTCCAGACATACCCAGAAAAGTGCCTCATAGGTAAATCCCAAGATAATGCCAAAGGAGAGCCCTAAGCTGAGCCCATCACAGCAGGCAGGAACTCAGGCCTGGCGGGCGTCTTGGGCTCTCTGATGCTGCCAGACAGGTTTCTAAGTCCACACATAGCACCGCATTGAAGAACTGGCTCTACCGTGCCTGCATTACCTGCTCCAGTCCTTCTTTTCTTGTGCTGCCTTCCCCCGATTCTCATTCACTTACCCTTTGTCTTTATGATCTATCATCTTTAAAACGACTGATTCACCTCTCATATTTCATAGTCAGCTTTTTTTCTCCATCATCATCATCATCATCACCACCACCACTGCAATAAGGACCATTTTATTGAGGATTTATCATATGCCAAGAACTATGCTAAGCAGCCTTAATCCATTAGTTCAATTAATTCTTATGGGGATGCTATGAGGTAGGTTCTTTTATCCCCATTTTATAAGTGAGCAAACTAAGGCTGCCATAGCCCAATCAAGGCCTCAGAGGTAATGAGTAGGGGATTAGGAACTTGGACTTAAGTTAATCAATGCCTCCATGTTGCCTCCTTGTGTTCCTGTTTGTTTCTATGACTTAGTCTCTCTCGGGCTGGGCTTCCTTAGTTCTTCCTGGGTCTAACTCATCCCTACATTTTCCCCTACACAGTAAGTCCCTGACTTACAAACATTTGAGTTTTGGACTTTCACAGGTATACTGTGTAAGACTCACTACAGCTTACAAACAAATCTGACTTACGAACAGTTCTCCCGGAATGGAACTTGTTTGTGAGTCTGGACTTACTGTACTCTGAAAACAGTGACCTCTGCCAGGTTATCCCGTATATAAAGTTCCAGCAAGAATCATCTGCGCTTCTTTATTTACTACCTTAGACCTGTTCCCTAATGGTTTCTCAGGATCAAGCCTTTATAGCTACTTTTTTTTTTTTTGCAGTCCAGAGTTGAAACCACAGCTTTACACATGTTAAGCAAGTGCTCTGTCACTCAGCTATATCCCTGGCCCTTTTTACATTTTTAGTTTGAGATAAGGTCTCCCTGTGTTGCCCAGGCTGGTCTTGAACTTGTAATCCTCCTGTCTCAGCCTCCCCTGATAGCTGGTATCACAGGTGTGTGCAGCTGCTCCCAGCTGTATCTGCTTTTGAGATATTCTCATCTTCTTAGCTACAGGACTTCCCAACCCTGCAATAAACACAAAGAACATAAGGATGAGCATGAGTTAAGAGATTAGGCAGTAGACTTTGCGGAAATGGAAAGGGGATCTGGAGACAGAGGAGATGGGAGAGGGGAGGGGACAGAGAAGTAAAGATAATTAAGATTCCATGTGTATGTGTACCAATTCCTGGGATAACTGTAATTATTATGTATCACAAACATATACTAATAAAAATTACTCAGCTTAGAGGATGTCAAAGATGGTTTAGGAAAGATGGATAGAAAAACGCTATCTTCCAAAAGGCATTAAAATATCTTATATATCTACGTATATGCGTATATCATTATATACACATATGTAAAATTATACACAATTAGTCTATATGATGGTTATATAAAACTATGTATATATAATTAGTCATATCTATGAAGTGTCTGTGTGGGAGAGAGGGTGTGTGTGCCTGTCTTTCTGTCTGTATGCACCATCTCTCTTAGCCTTAGCTGTTTTACCTGCATCCCTGTGTAAATGATACTGAGCTTGAAAAGATTTTGTTTGGAGAGTTACTCTAGCAAGGCCATGTCCCGCCAAAACACTGCAGATTTGATTGAGGTGCGGGCAGCGTGGGCTTCTCTTGTGAAAGGCGTGAGCAAGGAGCCAAAGAGAGTGGAGGCATAGTCCTCTTGGTCCTCTAAGTTTCTGGCATAAACCCGGTCCCAGGCAGTACTTTTCATGAAGAAATGAGAGATGAGAAGCAAGAGGTGGTGCCCTTTCTGAGGCCCGGTAACGGCAGAGCCTTTGGCACAGGCCATTTTGCTCTAGGCCTGGGACTGTTCCCCTAGTTGACTTCTGTGCTTTTCCTCTTTTGCTTTCCCTGTTGGCCCCTGGCGCAGGGCAGAGTGGAGAGATCTGCTTCACTGGATGATCTTGGCCCAAGTGGGGAGGAAGCCGGGCCCATGGCTTGGTCTGAGAAGCATGCTCTGCCTGGCAGCAGCCCGAGTGTGGCACCCCCTGGGTCCATCTCCTGGGACAGCACCATGCTCTGGAGATGAAGTTGTGCCTTTGCAAAGCTGGGAGTGGTCACCCGGCTGAGGAGGAAGGGCTCTCTTAGGATGGGGCTTAGGAAACCCTTAAGAGATGAGAAACACATTTGGGGCAAAAAAGAGAAATCCCTAAATGTCATAAAAGCAGAGGCAGGGCCAATGAAAATGACTAAGAGTAGTGTTATACTCACAGGTCATGAAGTCCTGGCATACAGGTTCTCAGAAGGGTAGGAACCGTGTGGTCTTTAGCAGGGGAACAAATGAAGGCTGCAGGGGAGCAACGCAGGCTCCCAGCCACACGGCCTGGACATGGTGAGGGCTGCCAGCCAAGATCAGCAGCTTTGCATCTTATAATCTGTGACCATACAAGAAGGGGTGTAAGCAGGGCTTCATCGAATGGAACTTCAGTCAGTCTCTACCTCCAGGCCTGGCAGAGCACAGGGCAAACAGAGGAAGGAGTATGGAGGAAGAAGAACGGCAAGAACAAAGAACAAGAAGATAGAATGCTCAGTGACTGCTAGTCTAAGCTAAGTGGATGGGTCTCTCCTTTGTGGCTTTCCCAGCTACTTGTGTCTCCCAAATATACCAAGTGTGGCTGTTCATTTGGAGCCTGCTGCCTGCTAGAGAAAGTGAGTTCCCTGAGGACAGGGGTGGCCTTGTTTATCAGTGTCTCCAGGGCCTTCCTGAGAGGGCACTCAGCAGAGGGAAGATAGTGCTGAGGGCTTAGTCTCTGAAACAGGTAGTGAACCCAGTGTTTTTCATGAGGAAGATATGGCGATTCCCATTTACAGGTGAGGGAGCGAGGTGCGAAGAGGGGATGTGGGGAGCTTTGAGAGGCAGGGGAGTTTCTGATGGTGAGAAACCTCGGGCATCTGATGATTCTGGAAGCCTTGCCCGACTCCCGATGGCACCGTCTGCCAGGCTCTGAACCCAGAGCGAGGTCTCATTAGCATTCGGAGGGGGAAGTAACCGTGGGGGACGCATCCAGAGCATTAGGAGAAGACAGGCTGTGTTTTAATTAGGACCTGGACTTCCGAACAAATCCTTTTCTCTGCTTGTCTGAGCCTTAGAGAAAACAACTTGTGGGAGGTGCGCAGTCGGCAGCTGGGTCCACCGTGGTACCAGTGCATCTGTGTACACATCTGGCACACAGGTGGTGGGCGCATGTGCCTTTTCTCCTTGAATTGCTCTGGGTTGAGAGAGAGTTACAGAGGTGAGGGTGACCTGGTTTGGACCCAGAGGGGGAGAGCTGATGGCGAGGAGCGGGAGTGCCCATCCTTGGCCTGGGATCCCCAGTGACCATGACCACTTCACGATTTGAGCCCAGACAACTCCCGCCACTTCCTCCAGTCAACATGGCAGGCTTTCATTGTTGACTCACTCCAACCCTCCCTTCTCCAATTTCGGGAAAATTTTTGGAGTAGGCAACAAAAAGAAAAGGGGAAGAGAAAGAGGAGATTAAGGGGGTAGAAGTTAGACAAGCACAGATGCTACCACCTGCTGTTGCAGATTCTCAAGTGCTTGTTGACTCCCTGGGAGTTTGCCTTGAGTCTGTTTAACAGTCAGTTCCTGGGGAAGGGGAGGAGAAGCAGGACGTGGGGACAAAGGGCCTTTGACTGGCTCCTGGAAAGGCGCTGATTAGTTTGCTCAGGTTGGCAAACAGTGACTGGGGACTTGGGGCCCAAAGATGAACTGGGTAGATTTTCTACCTAATGTGTGGTATCCAGCAACACAGGAGGGAGGGAGTAGGGAGTAAAGGCAAACACTTCAGGGACTGGTGTGAGCTTCCAACAGAGACTGGAAAAACTATCCTGGGCACCTGGAGGAAGGGAGAGGACAGAAGGGCCTCTGGTACCTGGAGTTCTGGTTTAGGGTCTAGCGTGCTTTGTTAGTGGTGAAAGAGCCCTACCAGCTCTCTGGACTCTCCCCCAACTTCACCCTCCTTCCTGAGGTTGAGAGGCAGAATATCAACATAGGTGTTTCTGAGGTGTTCCCCACGGCCAAGGCCAGGAAGGATGGGTGTGGTGGCCCAAGGCTTGTGTGAAAAGCAAGAGAGCACAGGCACTTCCAATCCTGCAGCTTGACCCCTGTCCCAGGAGACTGCTTCCTAGTGGATTCATGGCAGGTGACTTCATTCCCTTCTCCAAGCCTTGGCTCCCATTGCTCAGTGTTTGAATGGCTTCCCTTTTTCTTGTGCCAATCTGTGTGTCATGCATCCTTGGGAATTTCTCCTTAGCTTCCTCTTTACTCCACCCCAAAAACTCTTCCCTTCTTCCAGGAGGCTTCCAAGATAAATACACTGTATGCCAATAGTAGCTTAAAGCTATAAACTAGTACAATTTTATGGTTGGGAAATTACTGAATATTATAATTTTTTTCATATACGCTATAGCTTTATATCATTCTATTTTGTATCATGGGATGCTGCTTTGTACTGATCTTATATTCTGTTTCCTAATGACAAATCCCTAAGGGTAGATATTATTTATCTACTAAAGAATTTATTTTTTGTTTACTCTTTCTTTCACAGATATGTGAGCTTTATGGGATGGGGGATTTGTCTTGTATCCACCTAAGCCTACAACAATGCCTGACACACAACAGACATTCTATAGACACTCGTGTCTGTAGAGAATGCTGTCGGGTGCTGCTTTCCTTTCCTCCCTACCCTGTTAAAACACAGAGTTTACTGTGTGCTGCAGGGTGCATGGTGAATGCTTGTGAATAAATGAAAGGATGAAAAAGCAGAAGACAAAACGATTAAGTGAATGTGTGAATAAGCTTTTGAGATGGGATCGGCCACACTGAAGCCGCCATGGTCGTAGGTCTGTCTGTAGGAAAACGCTCTTCAGTTATTCATGTTTCCTTAACTCCTGAGGTAGAGCTTATTAGCAGAGCAGGCTGGCATCAGCTCCCTGCAGATACCCTGAGTCGGCTCTGGTCTGTCTTTGTGAAGAAGGAAGTGGTGTGGACTTTTATGTGCTCACCCTGGATATTCTGTCCCACTTCGCCATTCTCTCCCTGACACCATCTGACCTTTCCACACCTATCAACTCCAGTACAGCGGGACAAACACAGAGAATGTTTTCCACAGAGCCCCTCTTTCCCCATTGTGCTACTACTTTAGAAAGCAAAACAACTCTTTATTTTGGTTAGGATATATTACTTAGCGCGTATGCCAAATCTTTGACAAATGCAATTATGGTATCATCAGACAAGATGAAAAAAGATTAAAAAAAAACTTTAGGTCTTTCTTAGGCCACCCTGGATTGTTATAGATCTGGAGTGACCAGGAAGAGTCTGGATTACCTGGTGTCAAGTATATTCCAGTCCAAGCTTCCTTGAACCAGGTCTTCGAAGTCTTTTTGCTGTTGACCCAACGGGAGCCCTGGGCCCGAACCAGGTCTTTCTTACAGTGTCTGTCCTCTCTCCCTCTCTCCTGCTGCCAGGTTATTTGCTGTCAAATGTGGGGGCTGCTTTGAGGCCATCGCACCCAATGAGTTTGTGATGCGAGCCCAGAAGAGCGTGTACCACCTGAGCTGCTTCTGCTGCTGTGTCTGTGAGCGGCAGCTTCAGAAGGGCGATGAGTTTGTCCTGAAGGAGGGGCAGCTGCTCTGCAAAGGGGACTATGAGAAGGAGCGGGAACTGCTCAGCCTGGTGAGCCCAGCGGCCTCAGACTCAGGTGAGTGTGGTGCAGTGGGCAGGGGTCGCAGTGGGCTGCCAGAACAGAGTGAGGTGGCCGTCTGGGTTGCTTCCTTCCTAGAGAGCCAGCTGTCTGGGCAGCCTATCTCCATGGCAAGGCAGTTCTGTATATTTCAGTAACTTTCCTTCTAATCTCTGAGTCATTGTTTACCAATCAGCTACTGCCAAGATGATGCTGTGTAACAAATTTCCCCTACATTCAACGGCATAAAACCATGATCACTTATTCACATATCCATTGTCTCCAGGTTCAGTGAAGTGACTCTGCTTCAGGCTGAAGTTCTTCAAGTTAGCTAGGATCTGCTGATTTCAGCTGAGCTTAGCTCCAGGCTTGGATGAGTTTCAGGTCCACTCTTCGATTTATTCTGTGTTCCAGGTTAGAAGAGCAGCACCTTCAGGACATGATCTCCTAGTAATGGTCAAAGTGCAAGAAGGCATGCCCAGCCACACAAGCACATTTCCAGCCTCCGCTCACACCGTGTCTGTCAGTGTCCCATTAGCCAAACCAGATTACAAGGTCAAACTTGAAATCATGTGGTGGAGAAATGTACTCTGTGCAGCACAAAGCCTTGCTGGGATCACGAATATTACCATGTATAACATGCAGTATGGGGTAGTATTAAAGGGAATCATGAATCGGAGCCATTCATGATGAATTCAGTGACAACCACTGAACTTTTCTCAGTCTTTATTTCCTCATCTGTCAAGTGAGACAGCTGGACTTTAAGGCTTGATGGGTCACACAAGGAAAGGAACCAGAATGTATGTGTTCTTCCTCTTCCTCACCTACCCGTCCCCCACCCACAATGCCTGCAGCAGAGGAGAAAGAGAGACTATAGGAGAATGGAGAGGTTTTCAGAGCAGGTGTTATGGGGCCAGAGAATTGAAACTGAAAATTTTCAGTTGAAATTGAAACTCTCCAAATTAAGCACAGAGTGCCTTTTCAGGGTGTTTGAACTCTTGGGGGTAGTTTGTCTTCCCTCAAGACTCTGTGAGCTTCAGCTGGGTATGATGGTGCATGCCTGTAATCCCAGCACTCTGGGAGGCTGAGTCATAATGATTGAAGTTGGAGCCCAGCCTGGGAAACTCAGCAACTTAGCAAGGCCCTGTCTTAAAAGAAAAATATAAAAGGCTGTGGATGTAGCTCAGGGCAAAGGCCCTTGATTCAATCCCCAGTACCAGCGAAAAAAGAAAGAATCCATAAGGTGATACTATTTGCTAATTCTTGCCATTGCAATTCCAGCCCAGTCCCAACCCCAGCACACTGACCAGGAGTTCTGTAAACTCCCTCTTCTCATCTTTCCAGCTTCCCTGGGAACCTCCGCCCCTCCTGCTTCGTATCCAGCTTTGCATCTGTCAGAGGGTCTCACTCCCTACTCAGGTGTGAGGGTCTGTTCCTTCTCTGTCTCACTGTCACACTCCTTTGTCTTGCTAGCATATCCTTTACACTTCCATCCAGGGTCTGCTTCACAAGGAAAACTCTTAGTCCCCATAATGGGGGACTTTACCCTCCATATCTACTGCCTAATTTCTACTATTTCAAAGTAGCTGATGGTCATTCTTGCCGCAGCCCTAAGCTCCCTGAGGGAGAGCGAGTGTGTCATTTGCCACTGTATCCCCAGGGACCTATATCCCACAGGTCTGGACACTGAGCATCAACTCTGTTAAAGAACAAATAAACTGAAAAGTAAAAGCACCATGGCCTGGTGCTTAAGTGCCCGACCTTTGGAGACAGGCAGGAGGGGTGCCTTATTCTGGCTGCCCCACTTACATGTGTGACTTTGGGAGAGTCTTTGAGCCTCTGTAAGCCTCCATTTCCACAACTATCAAATAGTGACCATCACACCTGTTTTGGGAAACAAACAAGACGGTGCACACAGAAGCCCAGTGCTGAGTCAGTGCTGGTGCTGGGCCTCTGTTGGATGATGGCTTCTTTTATCGCCTCTGGTTCTTCTTTCCCATTCTTGCCTGCAGCCTTAAGTGAACAGATACCTGGGCAACTTCTTTGGTCCCTGGTGGTCTCAAGAGTTCCTGGTTTTGTTTCAGTCTGAGGGAAATTCTTCTTGCCTGGAAACCTGGAGGATCTGCCTGGGAAATTAGGCCCATTCTACACTGATCTTAATATTTGTTTCTTGGTATAATGCCAACTCACCCTTAGGCAGCATCTCAGTCTTCCTTCAGGTGTTCTGCTGTGCCTGCCCATGAGACCTTCGTACTTTCTTGTTGTTTGAATAAAATACCTGACACCTACAACTTAAAGAAGGAGAAATTTGTTTGGCCTACAGTTTCCCGTGGGGTCAGTCCCTAGTTGGATAGCTCTAAGACAGAAATGGCTTGGTGGAAGGGCTTAGAAGAGGAGAGCTTCTTACCTCATGGCAGCCAGGAAGCAGAGAGAGAGGAAAGGAGGTGGGAACAAGAATACATTCTTTCAGATCACACCCCAAGTGACCTGACCCCTCCACCCAGGCCCCATCTCTGAGCATATGAGACTTGAGGGGACAGTTTTAGATCTAAACCCTAAAAGCCT
This sequence comes from Heterocephalus glaber, assembly GCF_000247695.1. The sequence continues at coordinate 3,584,476 of NW_004624826.1, read as the reverse complement.
CTTCCCATATAGTGCAGAATCTTCCAGTTCCAAAGGAGCTTTGGTGCCATGATGGCCAGAATACCAGCATGACCTTAGAAAGACTTGCACACCCAGAGGGACCTACTTTCTCCTTCATGTGAAAATAAGCACTGTGGTGTCACCATTCTTTATAAGTGACTTGTAGGGCTTGATCCCTAAGTTATTTAACTGGTCATGCTTTTAAGGTTTACAATATTTTATTTGAACTCAAAGTAAGGCATTGCATTGTTACTGCCCCCTCCCTCAAATAACAAAAAGCAAAAGCTGGATTTAAGCAGCCATCACAAATAGCATTATGATATCCAGACCAAAGGGGGAGCAACAGGTATTGCCTGATCACATTTTTAGCAACATGTTCAGTTCTGAGCTTTTCTCTTTGAGACTGATATGGACAAACCAGAGCTTTCCAGGCCACTCATTTGTGTATCGTTCAGTAATCACATCTCGAGTGAATGTTTGTTATATGACAATGATTTAAGGGTGGGGAGATCTCAAAACCATGTCTACTGGAGGAATTATAGATGTGTAGCCTAAAAAATGAAAATTAAATGAAGACATAATCGCCTTCAAATGATCAAATCAGACCACTTTTTATTCTGATTTTAGAGAGACAATGAGAATTTATTCATTCATTTAACAAAGTGGTTGAGTATTTGCACTAAAAAGGTATAAAGGAAGCAATTTTCAACTAGGCACAGGGAATGTTGGACTTTCACTCTAATAACTGGATCCAACAAAGACTAAAATTACCAAGAAATACACCTTACACATGTTGACACTGATTTTGTGTGGTGTGAGGGAGGAAATCCTAGGAGACCCTTGTCTCTAGAAACCTATAATTGTTTTCCGAGCTTTAAAGTGATATTGTCAACCACTCATTTTGGGAATTATATAAATGGTGCCTGTCATAGAAGGTTTTGGTATGTCCAAGCTTGCCTCGCTAATGAGAGGACAGGCTTTTAGAGAACAGGTTTGTAACTTTTAATTTCTTTGTTTCTTTAGTAAAGCTTAGCATGACCAGGAGAACAATAAGTGATCAGTAAATATCTAATGAGTTTAGCTAAATATTTTTAAAAGACAGCCACCTTATGTAAGGGCTGCATAGAAAGCGGTTTTAAAATTTGTCCCCGTACAAATACAGTTCTTCCTCTTGTTTCTGTCCTGGATGACTTACATATTGTAGGTACTTGATAAATATTTGTTAAGTGAATGACTGTCTTGTCATCTTTAACATTTTTTTTTTTTTTTGGTACCGGGTATCAAACTCGGGTCCTTGCACTTGCAAGGCAGGCAGCGGAACCACTGAGCTAAATCCCCGGCCATCTTTAACATTTTTATCAATGACTTGGATGAAGATGCCATTTGCAGATGACACAATCCTGGCAGGGAGTGGTGGAGTGGCAGCTGATACACTCCATGTTCTGAATGATTTTGACAAGCTAGCAGAGAAGCACAAAGCTGGGGAGATGAAATCTCACCCTCAGGTTCCAAAATCCTACTGAAATTGTGTGAAATGTGGCCTTTTTTGATAGAATGCCATGTGGGGTTATAGTTGATGATACAGCCAATAGGATCCAAAAGACTTAAGCTGTATTACTAGAACTATAGTCTCCCTAACGTATAATTATAGTCCCTTTTTTTCGCATTGGTCAGAGAACATTTAGAATATATGAGCTCATTTTAAATGATGTCCTTCAGGAAGTCAGTGACTAGGAAGATTCTTGCGGAGAGTAATTAACTCCTTGTTAAATAAATGATAAATAGCTGAAGAAACAAAACATTTAGCTTTGTGAAAATAACTCTAGTGGGTTTCGTGAGAGTCATACCCAAGGTGGCACACCTGGTACTGAGGGTGAAATGACAGATTTTGGTTCAGTATAAAGTAGATCCATGTCTGACACTGGTACCCACTGGACTGCCTTCATGGGGAGTGAACTTGCTTATCCTTTAACATTGTAATTACAGTTGGTGGGAAATTGGATCGATGACTACTAGGTCTACTTCCATCTAGGATACCAGAACCTGTAATTTTATGATGCCAGCTTATCTAACACAAAAGCACATGACAGGCTCACAGCTATGCAGGACACCAAAGTCAAAAATTCTTCACCTGGTGGATGGTCGATTTTTAAAAAAGTTATTTATTTATTTATGTATTTATGTGTTTATTTTTTGGATGATCTTTTTTGATATGGCCCAGTCTCTTCTGTCCTGGCCTCCGCTCTGCCAGTAGCCTTGAAGCAGCCTCCCAAGCAAATGGATGAGTTTTGTAGCCAGAGACACAATTTTCATTGGCTTATTGGGCAGTTTGGATGCCTAGGGTTTCTAGAAGAGATCTTGTGACATTCAGGCCTGAGATCTCCTTCACCAGAGAAGGTGATCTTGCAGTGGCTAAGCGCTTTGAAGGTGATCCGGTTCAGACTTCACCAGATGGTCCTCCAGCCTCTGCTTGAGCATCTCAGGCATTGGGGAATCCAAGGAGATAGAAGGGGACAAAAACCCATGCACTCTTTCTTCTCTTTACCTGCCACTCAATGCTGACTGCAAATGGGTAGGAGTTTTCCTCATACGCCAAGCAAGGCTCCATCAGACAGGTGGGCCATTTGCTCAGTTCAATGCTGACCCTATCTACCTAGAGACAATGTCAGATCCCACAGGTTAAAGACTCAGGTGTCATGAAGCTGTCCCCTGTGCTTAGATGCCAGTTCCCAAGTTAAAGGTTGTTGCCTGCATCCCAATGGACTGGCTATAAATTATGGGTTCCAGGATTCTCACTCAGGTCACTTAATTTGTTAGAGCAGTTTACAGAACTCAGGGAAACATTTCGCTTACATTTACACATTCATTACAAAGATATTTTCAAGGACACAGATGAACAGCCCAGAGAAGAGATATACAGGGCAAGGTATGTGGCGAGGGTCTGTAGCTCCTGTCCTCACTCTGGGATGTCACCCACTGGGAGCCTCCTGGTGTTCAGCTGGCTGGAATCTACCCAGACCTTGTCCTTCTGGTTTCTTTATGGAGGCTTCATTACATAATGTGATTGATTATGTCATTGGGCATTAATGATCAACTCAGCCTTTATCCCCTCTCCCCGGCCCAAGGCTGGTGAGTGGGACTGCAAGTCCTTCCACTCTAATCCCACCTTGGTCTTTCCAATGACCAGCCCTGCTCTGCAGCTGTGCAGCGGCCCCCAGCCACTGGTCCTCTCATTAGCACACAAAAGATATTCTTATTCTGGAGACTTCAAAAGTTTTAGGAGCTTTCTGACGGGACACTGGAGAAAGACCAGATATATTTCACAACATCACAGGAGTAGTCGATCCCAGATTCTACAGTATTTTATTAGAATTGTTATATTGAGCCCCAATGTCTGCCTTGGTCCATATGTAACCTTCAACCTTGGTCTTAGCTGCTCTACTTTCAGAACCTCAAAAATAAGTCAGCTGCTCCCCTACCTGAGACAGCCTTAAAAGTGAAGGCAGAACTCCTACCTAGGAGATCTATGAGACCCTCTAAGTCTTTTCCTTTCTAGTTCTGCCCGTTCTTCCAAAAAGCCCTTATAGGAGGCCTATTGCTCTATCTGTGAAAATACTACCGTTTCTTTAAAAAGTACCAGTAAGAAGGGCCTACACGCTTCCATATGTAGTCTGAATAGTACAGTGTTATTTCTGCTACTTGTCATGAATGTCATGCTCTCCTGATGAATCCATGATTTCACTAGTTGTTTTGACCTGGAAGTGAGGCAGGAAGTGCGGCAGGAAATGAGGTGGTTGTGGGCATGTTGCTTATTTATCTACCCTTTGTCTTCATGTTTTCTTTTAAAATTAGAAGTCACCTGAGATTGTCCTGTGCAGTAATTTTTTAAAAATCTGTTTTTAAATAGAAAGTTTATGTTTTGAAATAAAATTTAAATTTATAGAGCAGTCACACATAGGACAGAAGTTCCCATGAACCCTTCATCCATTTCCCCATGAAATTAACATTGTACATAGCCTCAGTACACTCATTGAGACTAAAAGTAACATTGGTGTAGTACTATCGACTAAGTTTCATTTGATTTCATGAGATGTTCTACCAATGTGTTTTTCCACTCAAGGATTTACATGATACCATGTTGCATTTAGTTTTAGGCTATTTTTAAGTTAAATATCCCTTTTTCCTATTTTGGGGATTACTGAAGAATATCTAGTCAGAATTTCATATTTTGTTTCTCCACCCAATAATATTTTTTGCATTTCATTTCTTTATAGTGTTCCTTACGATGGGATCAAATTTCATTTTTTAGCTTGTTTATTTTGAGGTTGGTTTGTTTCCCATTTATCTTTTCCTTTCAGGAGACCTGTGTGCATTTCAGATTACGCTTAGGCTTTATTCTTTGGCTACGGCAGGCTCTTTTAGCCTCTCTACTTAAGTTTTTGTTTGTTTTGTTTTGTTTTTTGCCATATTGGGGATTGAACCTAGGGCCTTGTTGCATGCTAGGGAAGTGCACTACCAATGAGCTATATCCCCAGAACTTTTAACTTGCTGGGTTGACCAGGCTGGCCTTCTTCTGCAATGCTCCTGCCTTATCCTTCCCAGGAGCTGGGATTACAGTTGTATAGTTGATGCCACCCAGCTTCAGCTCTTCTGCTTTTATAGAGGGATTTTCCCAGAGGAAACATTGGTTGTGAAGTCTCCATATGAGGGCCCCTTTCTGCAAAGGACATTTTATGTTTTTGGTTGTTGCAGCAGCCCCTGGCCTCAGTTTATCAGGGAGTCTGGGCTGCAGCATGGAGCTTGAGGTGCTCCTTCCCGCGTGTTCTGTATTCATCCAGCCCAGCTTGGTACCTGGCATGCAGTAGGCACTCAGGAAATGTTTGCTTTTTGTGTGAATGAATTAAGTTTCTCCTGATTTACTTCTGATGTCCTTGACAAAGAAGCACAAACCTTCAGTATGACTTTCTTCTCATTGGAAGCGAAAGAAGATTCTTCACACATATTAGAGTTTTTGAGTCCTTCCTTCTAGGTCTCCTTGGGATATGGGATGCCGCTGCTTCAGGAGGTCCATGTGCCTCTCTTGCTTCTCTGGTCTTGAAATGCATCTTTCTCCTCTTCTCAGTTCCATTCATCAACATCCAGCACACATCTAAATTGTCTTCTACAACCTTGAAAGTGGCTCATCATCATCATCATCATCATCATCATCATCAATTACAGAAGTATTTCTTTCAGCCTACCTTATTCTCCAATAAATTAGACTAGAGAGGCAGTGATTACTTCAATGGTCTGAAAAACACCTGACTTTGGGGATTTTCTTTGTCAGTTCACAAGCTTGAATTTTACAATGCAAGATATAAAAGAAAAAGTCAACAGGAGGTCTGAGGAAGTCACATTCTGCATATTGTAGTCAAAGGCTTGGGCCCTGAAGTTAGACAGGTCTGAGTGTGTGCCCTGTGCTCACAAACACTACAAACTTAGGCAAGCTACAGCTCATCTCCAGGACCCAGTTTCCTAATCAGTAGAAAGGGGACCATAATACCTCTTGTGTAGGCTGCTGTATGAAAGAAGAGAGGCAGTGCCAAGCAAGGCCCTGAAGTTTGTTTGGTGCTAAGTCAGTGGCAGTGACCATTACTGTGACCTGGTGCAGGGGCTAGTGTGGTTCTAGGTAACTCATGGCTTAGCTTATTTCACCAAAAATCCATAAATGTCTCTTTTTCTCTTTCAGATGCCTCTGGATAGCTGACCTGAGGCATCTCAGGGTGGGTGCGGAGAGTGACTACCATTTTGGGTGGCTAGGGTGCGCCAAGTGGAGATGGGCTCATTCATACATGGGCCTGCATGTCTCAAGAGACACTCTTCAGTTTCGAAACATTTTGCCCAGCATTGCATCCTGTAAACTCAGGGCAGAAGACCAGGAGGAGATAGTCTTGCAGTCATCTCTGGGACCTAACTGGAATTCCAAGCAAGAATGGGAAAGATTCATCAAACTTCTCTGCTGTTCTTTTACAGATTAGGAAACTGAGTCATATAATGGTTATGATTGGAGCTCTTTTGAGAGCCCAAGTGCCACCTTATTACTGAGCATAACATTTCCTGGCATATTACCCTGGGGTGGAGCTCCATGATTCTTGGTCTAATCTAGTAGTATGCCTTGTATCTTTGATTGAGTTCCTTCAGGAGTGGATTAGACGTCTCTCTTGTCACAGGACTCTTCAGTCCAGAAAGGACATTGAACTTGACAGCTACGTGTTAGTGAATACATTGTTCAGCTGAGGCCAAAATCATTTTTTTCTATCCTTCTATAGTCCTGTTAGCATTGCTCTCAGACACAGTGTAATCCATTCCTGTCCTCGTAGGTGGCCACCTTACCAACCTTACCTTACACCTCCAATTCCACATGTATTACAGACACCTTACACCATGATGGGCTATGGGCCAAATGCTGTCTTTTAGTTGCAGAAAAAGAAGGTCCAAGGAAATATGGAATACTGAACAGCACAACTGAGAAAAACGTCTCAAAGCCAGCATCCTAATGCCAGTAGAATAGTGATCCAACTTTGTGATAAGAGGGGACCAAGAAATGGAAAAGCGACATAGCTTGGCAATAAACCTTGCCCTTATTTTCTTTAATAAGTAAGGGGTGAGTCATGTTAAAAAAAACTTTAGTTGGGTATTACAAATACTTTGACAAACATATTGGTGAAAAAATATATTTAAATCACATTGTATATTTCCTCTAATGTAGCACATTGGAAAGACTCCTCTATAGCAGAAGTTTTCAGGAAATTTTTACTGCAGCTTAACAGAAATTACATTTTTTATCATGATCCAATATCCATATTCACCTGTGTATGTATATAAAATAAATTTTGACACTTAGGTGACTCACTGGTTGCCCTACCTGTTGACTCCTATTTGTCTTTAATTCTAATTTTAGCCTACTGTACTAATTTCACAAGCTACCGATGGATTATGGCCTAAAGTTTCAGAAATATTGCTACAAATTTTAATCATTTACAAACCTATCCCCAGGTTTTTGAATTGGTGTACATTTCTAAACTGCTAGGCCAATAATATATTATAATTATATGGACTCCATCAGGTATAAGAATAAGACAAAAGATATCATGTCCAGGGCGGGGATTTAGCTCAGTGGTGCCGCCACCTGACTTGCAAGGCAAGGTCCTGAGTTCGATCCCCAGTACCAGAAAAAGAGAAAAGATACCATGTCTGTCCCTGAAGATTTGGTACAGTGCTTTGCACACAGCAAACATGTAATAGGTGTTACCTTTTTTATTGATGTTATTATTATCAAAGAGACAGGAAGAACACACATATTTATATCATGACTAGCACAAAGGTCTGCAGGGACATTTTCTGACTTATTAATCTGGCATCCCCAGATGGTAGGCAAGAGGCAGTTATAATTGCTGAGCCTTTCAGCTTGTTTTAAAAATCAACAGTTTTGTCTCTTGTTAGTATCACAGCCATAAAATTCCCTACCAGAATTAATTGTTGCCCTCTGTTGGAAGTTCGGCCCTTTTTTTTCTTTTATTGAACTTTTGAATTCTAGTGTATTTGTTTTGTCTTCGTAATATAGAGGGAGAAATAAAAACACAAGATACTTGAGTCCGGGATAAGCCGGAATAAGAACTTAATTCTACCAATTACTGAGTCAGGACACTTGATACTGAAACAGGGGTTTAGCCCTGGTTATATTTCTGTGAGTTGGGTAGAGTTTATCTTCAGTACTTAAAAAGTTACAATCTACAGATTTAGACAACACATTATCTCCTTTCCATTGATGGCAATGTAATTTTGGGAATGTGTTCACACAATAATTTTATTTAAAATGAATAATTAAAATGATAACTTAAAATTAGGGCAGTTGTTTTGTAATGTATTTATCTGCAATAATGTGCTGCCTTTGTGAGTTCATTTTCTAGGCACAACCTCTGTAAGAAAAAAATGACCACATGGGCAGTTTTCAATGTGATTTTTGTATAATGATGATGAGAATAGTGTCCACAATTATTGCCACCTTTCTCTTGACAAAGCATTACTTGAAGCACTTTACATGAATTAACTAATTCAGTTTTCCCATCAAGCTGATGAGGAAAAGCAACGTTGCGATTATTCCCATTCTATAGGTAAAGATGAATGTGGGAAAATGAGCAATGTGTGGAAGACACTACAGCTCGTAATTGAAGGTCAGAATTCAAACCCAGGCAGTCTAGCTCCAGAAGGGCACACCAAGCACTGTGGCATTGCTGAGTTGCTAGAAATTCACCTGAATATAGAAATGGACCTCACATTTTGTTCCCACTGTGGCTCTATATGTCCATCTTTACACCGGGTCTTCTTTGGGTGTGACAGCATGCCTTTGCAGAATAATTGGCAAATGTTAAGGTTGCAGTCTGGACAGGCAGAGCCAACTTAAGAATTAGATTTTTCCTTACCTGACATAAAGTCTGACCACACACTTACTTTCTTTCTATCTTGTAGTAAGGGTCAGGGAGGTCATTGCAAGAAGAAGCTTGGGTGTTTTGTTTGTTTGTTTGTTTCCCTGACATTCAGTCAAGTCCATCAGTTTTAAGATTTTCCAACCAAGGGATGTCAAGATGGATATGAAGATGCTTCAGATCATTCACCGAGCAAATGAAGAATCACCCACCTCTAATATTTCCCTGTGCCTTGATATTTGTGACCAAGGAAAAACTCCCAAAGTCCTCTTTACTAGGGATTGGTGACAAACCAGGTTGGAAATTTCTCTGAGTACTTTGGTTGGTGTTTGGTGCTATAAAAAGTATTTGGAAAACAGGGTAATTTAAGTATCATTTGTGTTCTCAGTGGTCCAAATACAGGTTTGCACATTGGAAGCCAAAAAGCATGTTTAGGCTTTCTGGTGACTGTGACTGAGATTTGAGTACTGTGAGCATGTGTGTATCAGGTGGGATCAGTGTCTCCAGATGGTGTACAAAGTCAGATGTTCAAGTATTCCTTCTGAGGAATCTGTGAGGGCAGCAGAATGGCTGAACCTACTCAGAAGCTATTCCAGCCAGGAATTTGCTGGTCCTTTGCATTGCACAAGGACTGGGTATGGAGTGTGAACATACAGAGGTATATGAACCTTGACTATTAGGGAAATATTTTTTGAGCACAAACTATGTAGCAGGCCTATTGTAGATCACAAAGCTTCCATTCCAGTAGAGAGAGACCTCGTGTGACCAAATAAATAAAACAAGATTTTGGGCTGCCCTTCCTTATTCTTCCTAGATATTTCAAGAATGTTGGATACCTTAGGAATTTAGTCAGTCTGGGGACCAGGCTGGCTTTTATAAAGCCCCCTCGGTGGCTTTCATATGCAGCCAAGATTGAGAACCAGTGCCCCAGGAGGTCATGAGGCTTAGGGAAGATGCGGTGGGGTGCCTCAGTTTTTTTCCCAGTTGAGGAGGTTTGGTGCTGAGCTAGGGTAATACCAAAGGTAGAAGGCAGTGTTTTCCCTAGAGTGAGCAAGGGTAGCCGTCTGTGAGGTGAAACCAACACAAATCCAGAGTGAACAGTTATGAAAATTATTGTTTACGAGAAATTCAAACTTAACTGTATGTCCTGTATTTTATCTGGCAGCTTTAGATATAATAAGAATCGGGCAGGGGTGAGGGAAGGGAGAACCAAAAGAGGTGGTGACTGATGCTGGAGCCAGGAGGTATGGATAATGTTTGATTGATTGATTGGTTGATTGACTGATTGCTGACAGGGAGAAAAAAATGAATTCTGTCCCAGGACACCTGAGCTTCCGTGTCCCTTGTGTACAACAGGGTTTTGGCCCCCACCACACACTGGGAGGCTTCCCTCTCCTGGGCTTAGAGGGAATCTCCCGTTACCTTGGCAACTCCCTCCTGCCGCGCTATCACAACAGTTTGAATTACACCCGCCAGGCAGTCAGTCCCCGGCCCGCTTTTCCTTCTCGGTGTCGTTTTCCCTGCAGCCCGCGGGGTGGTGGGTGTCGGTGCCCGGTCCGGGCCCAGAACACTCCTTACCGGAGCTCCCTGAGCCTCGCTTCCCCGCGCGCCTTCGGCTTGCTCTTCAAAGGCCCTTTGCGAATGGGAGAGAGCGGGCGCAGACACACACACACGGACTGCACTTTTATGAGAAAATGCAGATAAAGAGCCCGGCGGTAGAGCCATATGTTCCCCATAATCTCCAAAGCCGTCACTTCAATTAGAGCCTCCCCTGAGTTCGAATGCCCAAGCCTGGGTAAACAAGCCACTGTGAAAGAAGACCTCGGTTTCCAATTAAAAGTGTACTAACATTTCTCCTTCCCTTAATTCCCGCCGAGCAAAGCCCCGCGCGGGCGGAGGCGCGGCCGCAGGGTCGCCGCGAGGTCGCTGTCGCCCGTCCCCACCAGGTGACGTCAGGCGGCCCGGGATTAGGGCCACCCTGCGCTCCCGCCGCGCCGTAGAGTTAATTAAAAGTAATGCCACGGTAAATCCGCCAGCTCTCGGACCAGCCTGCGAGAGGGGGCTTTCCAAAGCAGGTGCTGCGGCTTTGTGTGTGCGCGCGTGTACGTGTGTGTGTGTGTGTGTGTGCGCGCGCGCGCGCCTGTGTTCCTGTGTTGTGTGATTGAGGGCCATAAAAGGGAGGGTCATGCGGAATTTTTGCGGAATTTTTTCGGAATCAGAGACTATCATTTCCCTGCCTCTCACACTGCTACCCCCACCCCCTGCCCCAGCACTCCGAAAGAGACTGGGCATAGACACACGTGCCATCTGACCCATGCTTTCCTTTGGGCTCCCCGGGCTGAGTCCTGGTTTGGGTTCAGCTCCCCGGGTCTCCTGCCTACTGTGGCAAAAGTATCATTTTTCTGCAGAGTCATTGGCCACTATTCCTTCTCTTTTTTGTGCCCCAACCTTGACAACTCTAAGGGAATAAATAAATGGGAGCCAGATGTGAGGTTATTTAAATATCAGGGAAGCAACTTAGCACCTCATGGCATTCTGTAGGAGCTCTTTGGAGTGCTGAATCTCAACACTGCCGGCTCTGTGTCATGGCTTTCTGAAAATTTGGTTTCTGTGGATGTTTTCTGTTGGGTAGTCTTGGTGGAAAGTTGCCTGGTTTCAGAAGGAAGAATGATTGATAGATTAACTTTCTGGCCTACTCTCTTCACTATGAAAGAATCAAAGAATTGAAACCATTATCTGAAAAATTCCAGAAACATCAATAAGCAGAAAATCCTCACTAGATCATTCAAATGCAAATCGTTCTCCTCCTTTCATAAAATATCTACCCAAGTAATTACTTTAGTTTTTAGTTTGGCCTTGGCAGTGAAGACTTCAGAGAATTAGTCTCACTAAGTCCACGACTGTTTGTTTGCCCCTTACTCTCTGATGCTAACTAAATTAAATTGAGGCCAGTTCAGCAAACATTTTGAGAGCCGATCTGTCAGACACTGGGTTAGATACTAGTGATTGCAAGAGGAAGGGAAACCATCAGGTTCTCAGGTCCCTTAGTGATTAAGAATCTCCTGCAACAAAAGTATTATCATAAATACACATGACTGCCACCTACAGCGGGGATACATCATGCTATGGGAGCATACAGAGAGGAGCAGTAATTCTTGGGGTGCATATATGTGTATTAAGGAGCAGAGGACTCAGGGAGCTGTTAAAAATCTTTCACAATGGATATGGAACTTTGGAGAATTTGCTCATTGGCATATTCATTCAATACATACTGTATCCCTACTGTGTGTCAGGCATCATATTAAGTACTGGGGATGCAATGGTGAGCAATGTAGGCCAAGTGCTTGTCATCCAGGATTTAAAATTCTACAACTGACATGACCATTAAATGTGGGAAGAGAGGTTAAGTGGAGGATGACTGAGGTTTCTACATTATATGATTAGTGATGTCACAAGGAGACAAGATCGGTCAGCAAAGAAAGATCTAGGTAATGAATCCAGGTGGAGCATCCTGAGTTAGAAGGTTGCTGTGAGCCAGGTGGATATGGAGTCTGTTGGGCTGCTGCACACGTGGATCTAGGGGTCAAGGTGGAGGTCAGATGTGGATCTGGGAATCAGAAAAGCTGAAGCTTTAAAAGAAGGCAGGTTTTTTTAACCAATGTTTCCACTGATGTTGTTGTCTGAATCTGCATGGTTGTGGGAAACAGACAACACTTAAGAGCAATAGCAACAAATATCAATAGAGCAGTGGTTCACCAAGTATCAACTGGCCACTTGCTAGAAATCAGATTTTTATGTTTCATTCTAGACTTACTGTATGACACTCTGGGTTGCAGCCAATAATCTGTGATTCTGCTGCCCTGGAAAGTTTGAGCAGCACGGAATTAGAACACTACATACAGCCCACCACATACCAGCCATTGAGGCTGTAGGCCAAGCATGAGCAGTGGGCACCAGCACTTCCTAGTGGGCATTGCCTGCAAAGAGTCATCTCCCTATACCTCATCCCCAGGCAGCTGTGGTGCCACTACGAGTCTCCCTCCCTCCCTTCCTCCTTCCTCTCTCCCTCTCTCCCTCTCTTTGACTCCTTCCTTATTACCATCATCTCCAATGTCATTCTTTCAAGCCACACTTGAATCCCTCCTCTGTGACCAGCCCCCAGCCACCTAGAGAACATGAAGTGTATAAAAGATAGTTCTTCTACAGTTCAGATAGACTTTGACAGACGACACGATCAGTGAATACAAATTTGTTATCTGTGAACAAATTGGCAACAATTTGCTGTGTATTTAAATGATTTAGGAGAGAAATTTATGAGGATGGGAGTAGTAAGTGATTTAGTTAAAAATATTCTAAAGCAGAGGCTTTGGGGTTATGGCTCCCTGGATTTAATTTCCAGTTCTTCCCCCAGATGGCTGGTGGTCTTGGGTAAACAGTTTGAGCATCCTCTTCCTCACGTGTAAAATGGGCTCTGTGGAGCTTGTGTAGTATATGTTGGTATATATGAGATGTTTATTATAGTTCCTGGCACCAAGTAAATGCTCAGTAAAAGGAATTCATTATTGTACTTGCGTACAAGGGACTTCTTCTGGTCCTTGTAACTTCCTGCTCGTACAGTGGCAAAGGAGAGAGAGGGAAGAAATCCTAGAAATGGCAACACACTCCAAAGACAACTTCCTGACTCATTAAAGTGCCCTTTTCATGTGGTCAGGAAGCCACACATGTGACTGCTTGACAGTGACACAAGGAGACTCAGCTGGCATCACCTAATCTAACAGCTGGGGTGTGAGCAGAGGGATTTGAGGTTCTTGAAGGAGGGACAAAGGACACAAGACAGCCTCTGTGAAGTGGAACGTGCCAAAAGAAGTGTACATTGATTCTAGCACTTTCTCCAAGAACTGGTTTGATTCTTTGCATACTGATCATATTATTTTGAATTATGTTTATTTTCTTAAACAACCAACAATATCTTGGAAAGTCCTTGTTTTTGCAGAAGTACGTGCCTCCCTAAAAGCAAACCAGGCAGTGATGCTGAACGCCTCCTTCCATGAAGAAGCATAGGAAGTGTTTGCCCTCCAGCATTCCTCTCTCTGTTGGTGTCTCATGGCTCTCCAGATCCTGAAAGCCTAATCCATATTACATGTAAGAGAGAGCCACTCAGACCTGGTTTTCCCCTGAAGAGACTGGTAGAGCCATGCACACGCATTTTCTGGTTTTTTCCCCAGAGTTGAAGAGAAATAGAAAATTTCTTCATTTCTTTGTTGAACCCTAAGTCTTTGAGCCTGAACCTGAGAACTGCCAGTGCGAAAGGCTTGTGGTGGGGATGCATACCTCCTCCAAAGTGGCAAGGCCCTGGGCCTCTCCACATACTCCTCTGGGGACCTTTGCTACCCCAGCACTGGGCTGTTGGATCTCCAGCCTTCCCAACTCCATGGATCTTAGGGGCTGGTTTCACAGAGCTCACCCCTCAGCCCCAAGATCATTTTCTTTTACTTTGGATGTACAGCAAGGATCATGGAGCAGCAAACAGAAAGTTTTTTCTTTCTCTTGTCTGAAAGAACCCTCTTGAAAATGCTTCATCAAGTGCATGAGACATACTGGTTTCAGTCACTTTGATGCCCTTGATGTATCTGTGTAGTTTGTGTAGGCAAATTTCCAGTAACAACAGATTTGTAATGTTAACAGTTAATCTTAATTTTGTGAACTTGATTGATTTTACCATCTGCCCCAGAGATTAGTGGAGCACACTTCTGGTTGTGTCTGGGTGGGTCATGGAGGTATGACCTTGGGATATGGGAGTCTCTGGTTGCTCACCTCTTTCTCTCTGGCACTGTTCTCTGCTCTAACATTCAGCTGCCATGAACTAAGCAGCTTCCCTATGATGCTTCTGCCTTGGAGCCAGCCAGTTATGGACTGGATTCCCTGAAACCATGAGCCAAATTAAACCTTCCTTCCTTTAAATTGTAGATGTTGGGTATTGTGTCCCAGTCATGGGAAAGCTAATTGATACAGTAATCATTAAGATTCTAGAAAGTTGGGAGAAACTTGTCACAGCGTACTTCAAGGGCTATAATTCTCAAACTATAAACTTTAGAATTAAAAAATTTTGGAAGAGGTAAAAATGTATATGATGTCAGTTAAAGTAGGGGGAAAGGGATTATTAAGATAAAATAACAATAACTGTAATTTTGCACCAAATTTAGGCTCATGGGACTTGAACTACTAAGCAGAATATTTCACCTGAAATCTTCCTATACTATAAACAAAGAATTAAGCAGAACATAAATTGATATCAGATGTTTATTTTAAACAAAAACCTCAAGGAAGCATTTTCTGTAGGGAGTCGCCACTTAGCCGAGCTTCCTTTACTTTTCCATGTGCAATTGTATAGAGCAGTGGCTTATGTTTAAGGAAATGCTGTTAGAACTCATTGGAAGATCGAGAACTATTTTTTAAAAGCCCAGACTATTTATATTAGTGGTTAAAGAAGATAGAATAATTTCCTTTAGAAATTTTACCCACAAATGTTGACATTGTTGTTGCAAAGCCCTTTGGATTGCATGGATGGAGTTACTGAGAAGAACCCATCCCCAACAAGTGTTTGCCAGCTGCTCTGCCAAGAGTCAGGATCTGAGCTGCCAAGGGATTTTTCTCCTCCTACCTCCTGTGGCAGACCATGGTGAGAAGCTAAGGCACTGGATCCAAGGCAAGAAACTTGGAGCCAAAATTTGGAGCTACTAAGCATGCATGGGATCTTGGATAAGTTTCTTTGCCTAATTGGGATTCAATTTCCTCACCTGAGGAAATACAAATGAATGTGAAGCAGGTCTAGATGTTCTCTCATTTTTTTTTTTGGTTCTGGGGATCGAACTCAGGAGCCTTGTGCTTGCAAGGCTGGTGGCAGCACCACTGAGCTAAATCACCGGCCCTTTCTCTAATTTCTTTTTTGTTTTCTGATGTTGGGCTATTTCCCATCATGTTCCACTCAGGGCAAGTCATAACTCTCCATGCATGTGAGGATTTTTAAGCAAGGTGACAGAGCAGTGGCAAATCTGTTGGTTCCACTCTCTCAGCCTATGCAGGGAGTTATTGGCTTATATGTGGGGCTGGTCCTGCCACCAGCAAAAATGAAGTCTGGCAAGATCATGGGAAAATATTAAAGCTCAGGTTGCTAGACACCAAATGGAGAGATTTGTTTAAGCATTGCCTAAGTGACAGTTGCTATAGCTACCCACATTAGGTCATTCTAATAAACTAGAAATAAAATCACTGCAGGTACAAAGCATAAGCTCAGAGATTTTTGTTCACTGTCACAAACACTGTCATGGAAGATTCTTGTCTTCACTCAAGTTCCTACAAAAAAATACTGTAGACTGTGTGGCTTATAAACAACAGAAATTATTTCTCATAGTACTAGAGGCTGGAAGTGCAAGATCAGCGTGCCAGCATGGTTGTGTTCAGGTAATGTTTCTCTTTGGAGTTGCACACTGATGACTTCTCATTGTATCCTCATCAGATGGAAAAAAAGCATAAGAAATTCTTTAGGATTCTTTCATAAGGGTACTAATCCCATTCATGAGGGCTCTATTCTACTGACCTCATTACTCTCCAAAAGAGCTACCTCCAGTACCATCACAGTGAGCTTTAGGGTTTCAAAGAGGAATTTTAGGAGGACACACCCGGTCCACAGTGGTCTCAGTCAGCATTTCTTAGCAGGAGGACTGTTGGTGTTTTTTGGTGTTTTTTGTTTTTTGGTGGCCCCCATCCACTAACAACTACAAGAACCTTCATAGATTTGCAAATGCCTCCAGGGTACAGAACATTCCTGACTGAAAACCCATGGTCAATTCAGTAGTCATAACTGAAGGGCAGATTTGTTCATCTTTTCCCTGTTCACTTACAATCACAAAAGACTGAGTTGAAAGGAATATAAGACATCATCTATGACAGTTCCCTCGTTCATAGTTGAGGAAACTGAGGTTAAGCGCCTTGCCCAGGATCACATTGTAGAGGCAAGTGTAGCACCAGGCTTCCACCCATCAAGGGCCTTGTGCTGCTTCCTTTGGTGCCACATAACATGGTCAAAAAACTGTTTGGGACAAGATGAATGGATTGTGACTAATAGCAGAGGCCATCTATAACTTCTGTTAGTGGATGTCCTCCCCAAGATCCTGAGCTTTGGGGTTTTCTAGAATGACCAATGCTTTAAACAGTTGATCTTGTTGAAGAGAACAGTTACCTAAAGCAGAGTGGATGCCATATTTTGTATTCTAAGATAGTTTTCTTCAGGTTACATTTTAACATGTCCAAAATTGGAACATGGCATAGTTAATGCTACAGAAAAGCATTATATCAAAGTTTAATTGACCACATTTTCTTTCTTTCTTGGTGATCTCCAAAATATATTTTACAATGAAAGACAGCTTATATTTGGTGAGGTGTAATAGATCATTTACAGGACAAGTTGCAGAGATACTTGAATTTTAGCTCTTCCCAGAGGTGATGCAGCATGCATTTGTCGCTGTTTGAACTGTATGTGACACAACAGCACAGATGTTGGACACATTGAAGAGAGCTTTTACAAGTAAAAATGATGAGCTGTCTGCTTTCTATGTCCAGTCTCTGGAGTAAGTTTCCTTTCAAGTTCTTGCTGGCCTTCAGTTTTTGTCTTTGGCCTCTAGGATCTGGCCATGGTGCTGACTGCTTATGGAACTCTAATACCAACTTTCAAGGCATTTTGGCTGTAAAATCTAAGTTCTAAGGTAAATATTCACCATGCTTCATTATGCAATTGCTTCTCATGCATGATCCCTAAAAAATTAGCTCCAGGAACAATAAAAAAGGAAATGAGAAGATGATTTAACTCGGTTTTCAGTATGACTAGTGAAACAGAGTGCCTGGATGTGCTCACCTGGCACATGAAGGAACGGTTGCTAAACCTGTGAAATTATTTACCACACTCAAGAAGTGAATCATGGAGAGATCAACCTGGAGGAGAGGAACAATTGTCAACATTTAAATGAGAGAGTTTAATTAGAGAATTGGTTATGCATCTAATGAGATTGAGATGCAAACAGATCAGGATGGTGAGACAGTCTACAAATTAGCAACTAAGGGAAGCTGTTACCACCCTTCAGCTGAGGGACATAGGGAGGAGGTGATGCAACTTCTGGGAGCATCTGGCAGAAGCCAAAGCTGCTGTTGGTCTGTCAGGTGCCGAGCTGGCACCATGGAGGAAGATGCAGCAGCTGCCAGAGACACTATGCAAGGGAGAGGGAGGTCAAGGTAACTCCTTGGTCTCTCCTTTTCTCTGACTGCCTTGTAAATGTTTCCTATTAGTTGAATCTAGGTAGTGTAGCATATTGTAAGAGACAGTCCTCAGGACAAAGAAGGGACAAAGGGAAAGGAAAGAATAAATTGAATGCCAAAGAATGGCACTTAACTTATGAAACATGAAAAGACAAGGAAGAACATTAGAGGCATCCAAAATAGTGGAAAGAAATTTTAAAAGTCAGTATTTGTTTAGTAACATTGAGGCTTTCTTGGGCCTTCCAGAGTGGATGGGACAGGGAGAAAAGTATGAAAGCCTTGAAGTAGGTAAGGAACGGGGCACTGGATTCTCTTCCCATCTTTCCAGTTTCTAGCAGTAGCTTCCCATTGTACTTAAGTACAAACTCCCTGTCATGGCCTCTGTGCTCTACTATGGTCTGGGACCTGCCTCCTACCTCGACACCCACCTTCTCCTCTTTATGGACTGTGACCTAGGTGTGACAGCTGAGCATGAGGTGCCCGGGCCATGGCCTCTCTGCCTCTGCCTCTGCCTGACCTCACCACTCGGGCTGCTCTCTCTTGTCACTTAAAATGCCACTTCCTCTGCAGTTTCTTAACCTCTGAGGAAGTAGGTGTCCTTCACCACTGACGTCCCCTGCACAGCCATCCTGTTTTCAGAACCTACTTACCGCTACTTAAATCTGATGAAGATTCTATAAGGCTTTGGTTCATTCTTTATTTCTAAGATGTGTTTCTCCAAAGAAAGGTAAGTTCCATTGTAGGAAGGGGGCTTCTCGGTTTTATTCAGCACTGCACTGTACCTTCAGAGCCTATAACAACAGTGGTGTCAACATTATGCGGGGTCAATAAAGATCTGCTGCCGATGTGACCCAAAAAAATCCCATTAAAAGGTATGGCAATTACCTGCTTATCTGTCACCCATTCTGTGACTTGATTTCCCTCTCCCTTTTCCTTTTCTTATTTTTAAAAAATACTGACAAAAAGCTTTTTGTTATTTTGCATTATAATGAGATCTTCTTAGATGACATCTATGATGTTACTTCATGATTCTAGAGTTAGGACTAAGAATAATGTTTGGAATTTCTTAAATGCTTAATGTGTGCCCAGCATAAGAAACAGAGATTTGCAAAAATTAAATAATTTGTTCTCAGAAGAATCATCATTTAACCCAGGTCTATTGACTCCAGAGCCCCCTGTTCCTAACAGCTTCACTTTTCTGACTCTGCCACCTTTCTGGTCATCTCTGCCCAACCTCTACCCCTTCACTGTCCATGTCCCTCTCAGTTGTGCCTCGTCTTGCCTTTTTGATTTATTTTTGTTAAAATTATCTCATGCTTTGTACATCTCTTGGGAAATCTTCTCTCAATCCTCTATGACCACATTAGATGTCCTCCCATTTTATTCCCCAGAACCCTCCACCTTACACTTTTCATCCTGCTTCGGAAAGTCCTGTTGACCCATCATTCCTTTCCCTAAACTGTCAGTTCTTCTGTCTTGTTCATGGATGTATATTAAGAGTATTGCAAAATAAATATTTTAGGTGCATGCATAAATGATGGAAGTATCGAAGGACCTCTGTCTATTGAAAAATATTTATTCATGCCTGATGGCAACAAAGTTCTTCATAGTGAAATAAAATTCAACTCAACAGAAGTTTGATCTCTGCACCACTTCTCAGGTGCACATCCATTATGGTATGCAGTGTGGCATATCTATCAGAATAATCCCATAGCAGGGCTAAGCTTCAGCTGCTGTGATAGCCCATTAGCAACCTGTATTTCCCTGAGGCTCAGGTGTTCCCAAGTGTCAAGTTACTTCTCCTTGGCCAAGCTTCTCACTAATCTCTTGCTCTAGCTCTCACTGGCATCAGTGGAGAGGAAACAGCTGACCACAAGGGAAGATTCATTGAAAGACTTGATCTGGGACACTAAACTAAACAGACATATTTGATGGCATTTGTGTTTTGTGGGAGATGCACAGCTTTGGAATCGTCTGGGTTCTGCAAACTGAAGGGCTGCTCAGCACTTTACCCCAGTCCTGGAGGAGGTGATAATGAAGAAAGGCTGAAGAGATCCACTGAAGCATGAGGGTAAAGGATGCAGTGGTTCCCTGTTCCCTTACCAGCATGCATATCCTTGGCCCTTCTGTTAATAGCCATTGCCTTGCCAAAGAGGAGGGAGCAGTGAGCCTGTGCTTGGTAGTGTGCTTAAAGGTAGTGCACACCAAAGCCAGCCCTGTTTACGTCTATGTCAGCCTTAGGTCACCATATGTTATCCTCATGTTTCGCTCCAGCCATACAATTATTATAATTACAGGGCAAAAAGGTTTTTTAAACATAGTTTCTCTCTCTCTCTCTCTCTCTCTCTCTCTCTCTCTGACACACACACACACACACACACACACACACACGCACACACACACACTGGGGAGAGAGCCCAGGGTATAGGGTGTTCACACAGAGCTACATTCCTAGTACTTTTATTTTTTGAGAGAGGGGCTCCCTAAGTTGCCCGGTCTAGGCTTCAACTTGTGATCCTTCTGCCTAAGCTTCCCATAGTGCTGGGATTATAGGCACATACCACCATGCCTTCCTAGTTTTATTCTTCTTTAATTGTGAAAACTGGCAGGAATCATTGAAGATTTGGTCAAATATTGGAAAAGGGGTAAAACTCTGGGTTGGTAGCAAGTACGAAGGTGCTATGATCATGCCCATCTCTTCAGATGCTCTCACTACAACTCTGCATGTGTTGGTCACTTTCCTTGTCCATGAGACACATTACCCAACACTCACAATTTAAAAGAGAAGAGGTTTATTTTGGCTTATGTTTTCAGTCAGTAGTTGACTGGCTCCAAGGCAGGAAGGGCATAGTGGAAGGGTCTAGGTCTGTGGTGGTGAACCTATAGCACACATGTTACTTGTTTTACTTTTAAGACAAAAGATGTTAATGTATGAGTTTTTTCTAAGCTAATCCCTCAGTATTCAGGTTTAATTGCAGTTGGCATTTTGCAATAAATAAGTGGGTTTTGGGTTGCAGTTTGGGCATTCATCTCTAAAAGGTTCCCCATCACTTGTCTACATGGAGGAGAGCTGCTCACATTATGGTGGCCAGGAAGCAGAGAGAGAAAGGAGGATCTGGGGAGGGAGATAGACCCTTCCAGGTCACGCCGCCAGTGACCCTCTTCTTCCAAAAGACCCACCTATGAGTGCATAATAAGGCCTTTGGGAGACAGTCTTAATCTGAACCCATGTGTGCATGCAGGAACTGGGTGGGGAAGGGGAGAGAAAGGTCAGCCATTCTCAATGTGTGGTTCCCAGGTCAGCAGTATCAGTGTCCCCTGGGAAATGGTTAGAACTGGAAAGTTGTGGACCCCATCCCTGACCTACTGAATCAGACGTTGGGGACAAGAAGTAGCAACATGTGTTTAATCCAGCCCTGCAGGTGCTTCTGAAGCATATTGGTATTATAGGTTCTGATTTTAGGGTTAGAATAACAGTATTTTTCCACTAACCCCTATTTCAACAGTAAACTCTATACTTATATATAAGAACAGAATTGTGAAGGCGAGGGTTTCCTGTTAGAATGTCAAAGCTAACTAAAGACCCAAGTTTTTTGTGATGACCCTGACAGCAATGATTTCATCAAATCAGGATTATCTTGGACAACAAATTTCATTTAAGGGTAACAACCATAAATATTTTCCAGATGGTTGCAATGCTGTTCACTATGCATTTATAGTCAGTTTATATTAATTTTGGGAAGACCCTTTCTGCAAAAAATATTAATGCTTGAACCTTGTTTTCATTCTCCCCTGTGAAGAACCATGGCTATGGAAGTATGTTGAAATCTCTCAGTTCTGAAAGGTAGCACAGCTGTCCAGGGCTAAGGCTCCTGGCCACTTCCTCCTGCTCTTCTCTAAAGCTACCCTTGGACACTAAATGTTCTAGTCCAGCTAGCTAGATCACACATCATACCAGGGCCCTACAGTACTTACTGCTCTCCTCACTTCTGTTTTCTTTTCTTCAGTCTCCCTCCTTCCTCTCTGTATCTCTAATTACCATAATTTTGAACTTTACTTTTTCATGGCTTTCTCTCCTCTCCTTATTGAAACATACCTGGATGGTTACTGATGAACTAGCGGACCATCAGTGGACTCAGTATCAACATGAAAGAAATTTAGATCAGAGTTCAACTAAAATAAACCTCATATGAGCTGTGCCTCAGCTGTGGAGGTGGCTAATGATCCCCTGCTCTTTTCAGATGGCCATCCCTGACTTGTGGGACGGATTGTAATCTGAAGGCACAGACCAGGTTTGATACTGGCCCTCTGTTTACCTTTCCAAACAAGCAGAGGGCTGCTCAGAACCAGGGTGTGGTGGCCAAGGCCTCAAGCAGTCTGTTTGGTTGTGACCATCCTGGTAGCCTCTTCCTGGGATTAAGTCTGTAGTGTTTGATAAACTCAGCCCACCTTGAAAATTATCTTGGCCTTTTGAAAAAAGTTGGAGTGATAATTAACCCCTTGTCTTCCAACTCTGTCTAGAAACAATGTAATACTTTCAGATAATTTATCCTCCTGAAGACTAATAATTGATATAGTAAAATTGTACTACTCCAAAGAGTGATGGTATTTAATCTGCTTAAGTCACTCACTAAACTGGAGCAAACACACTCAAATCTTATTAATATAAACCTAATGTAATGTCATGCTCCCTGCCTAATGAACTCTCAGGTAACTGGATTACTAAGCTTTCATCTGGACGGAGCTCTGGGCCCCAGACATCTGAATCAACATGCTATGAGCTTCATAGCTCAAATAGAACAAGTCATGGTTTTCTCTTAGTGTATTCATGTTTGATTTGAATGCAGTGGTGCTGATGTAGAGGACTCTTCTGATGTTCTGATTGTCAGTGTTCCATGAAAAGGCATGCTCAGCATTTACTCCTGTGCTTATCAGTTTGGATTGCACATGGTCCTGTTTTTGTCAGTTGGGAAGAAGAAAGATGGAAAAATTCAGAGGGGAAGATGCAGTGTGAGTGTGTGTGTGTGTTTGTGTGTGTAGAGCCAGGGTTGGCGTTAGTATAAGACTTATTCAAATATCCAAAGGCCTGAAACTTAGGCAAATTAGTAAGGCCACCATTCAGTACCAATGCTGTCCTGTTTCCCCACATGCCTGCCAAGCACAAGGTCTCCCTTCATCACACTAGCCAGCTGAGGAAGGCGAAGGAGAAGCATCCATGCTCGGGCAGCCGCCAGTCCTCCTGGCGTGCAGACATAGCTCCCCATGGGGCTGGCCTGGATGCCAGCCCAGGATGCCCTGGCTCTGACCCACCTGGCCCCTCCCTTCCCTGGTGCAAAGCCCTCTTGTGCAGCAGGCATCCCGAACAAAGGTGTCTTTCTTGGAACACTACCTGTGGCTTCGCTCAGGAGAGCAGCCTGGCTTTTGTCTGCTCTGTGCTTGAAGTGCTTGGTGCTCTGTGATTGGAGCACTTCCCTGAGCCTGCCCTTGGGGGATGCCAGGGACTGCCAGGCAGGGCATCACGGGAGAGACAGGAACAGCAGGGCTGGCAGTGGGGGTCGAGGGTGATGGGGATTTCAATAAGCTCTGTCGCTTTTCAACTGGAAAGAGTGACTTTTCCAGCAGGAGCTCAGAATGACTGTTCTGCCCCCGGGAAGCCCCCCTTCAATCGATCCTTTTCTTTCCTCACTCTTTAATAAGAGCAACACCACTGGCTCACAGTCACACAGCACCTGACATCTGCAAGTACCAGGTACTTCCAGCATCTTGTGGCAGTAGCCCAGGGAGGTCAGGCAGGCAGTGGGGCAGGTGTGGAGAAGCAGCAGTGTCCCAGCCGTGTGCCCTGGGGCAAGATAGCACCATCCCCTTCCTGAGTCTCAGTTTACTCATCTGTTACCAAAAAAAATGCATTTCCTTCCTCATAGAATTGTAGTAGAAACAATGAAATAAGTTGTCATAAACAAGTTGTTAAATGATGCAAGGGAAGCATTAGTAGGTAAGCATAAGGAATTTTCAAATCATTTTGCAGATGAAGGAATTGAGTCTCAAAATGTAAAGAGGTATTGCTGTGTGTGTGTTTTTGTTTTTGTGGTGGTGGTGGTACTGGAGATAAAACTCAGGATGCCCTATCCATGAGCTATATCCCCAGCCCTTAAACAAAATTGTTTTTATTTTGAGACAGGGTCTTACTAAGTTGCCCTGACAGGACTTGAACTTTAGATCCTCCTGCCTCAGCCTCCCTCAGTGCTACGATTGTAGTTGTGCACTTCTATGGTCAGCTTTATAATGTGAGAAGTTTTAAACAAGGGTAAACAGCCAAGTAGCAAAATCAGGACTAGAATTTAGACCTCACTCTTTATGGTCAGAGGTGCTTTCCAGTACTCCACATGCTCTTCTGTTGTATGGAATGAACTTTCATTGTTGATGGGAGACAAAATATTCCAATTTTCTGAACTCTTAGCCCAGGGCATGCATGCATGGCTGTCATTTGCTGATGCCTGATTTGCTGGTTTAAAGTTTCCTTCCTCCCTGCAGGGGCATCTCTGGGCATGGGATTGGAACTAAGCAGGGCTTTCAGGAAACCCAGTCCTGCCACCCAACCCCTGTGTGTGCTGTGGCTCATTCCTGAACCTCTCTGAGGCTGAGGTTACTCTTTGGTTGGGAAGAGTCAGGTTATGATAAGACCCTTCAGGCTGTGCCGCAGAGATGAGATGAAGTCTGTACTCTGGACGCAGGGCCTGGTATAGAACTCTGAGTGTTTGCAGCATAAGCATTTCCTTATTTTTTCAGGGTCTTTGTCTAGGGCCAGGACCCAAAGACAGCCTCGGGCCAGTTACAGAGGATGTGTGGCCTGATGCTGTCACCCACACAGGAGCACGGCAACTCAGAAGCCGAGACCTGTGCTTTTCCTGGTCCACTGTGCCCTGTACCCTGGCCTTATGCTTCCCCTCATAGCTCCAGCCACAGACCCCCTCCCTCAACACCCAGGCCTCATCGCTGCTGATGACATCTCCTGAATACACGCAGGTGGCCTCTCCACCCCCAGAGGTGCACCTGGGCCTGAGCCAAGGCCTCCTACTCCTCTCTGTGCCGGCTCTTCCACTTTCTCCCCAGCCTTGGGCAGGCTGAGCCCTTCTTTAGAACACCTGTATCTTCCCCTTGCCTTTCCAATTCCACTTCCTCTTTCCCTGACGTCTCTGGCTGATCGATACTCCTTTTTTGTAAATGCTCACATTTTTAGTTCGTTTTTACTGTGCCTGCAGAACTTAACCATTTCATGTTCCTTCTTGTCTCCTGCATGTTCACCTCTCTCAACTCCGTGGACTGTTTCTTGGGAGCAGCCTTGTTTCTCCTGCTCCTGTCTCATCGCGGTGCATAGAACCGTGCTGAGTGTGCAGGGAGAGCTTCCGGGATGAGCTTCCCTCCCCAGGTTGCCGTGTTGCTTCCACACTATGGAACAGTCCATTCCTTGGTGTGCCCTCCCCTCTCCCCTCTCTCCTCTCTCCTCGGCAGCCTCTGTTCATCTTTAGTGCCACTTGTTTTGTGCACCAGCGACACCTGTGCTGCTGGCCCTCCCGGTCCTCTCCCCTCATTCCTCTGAGCAGAGTTACCATATGTTGCTCTCAGATCTCCTTTCTTCACAATGGGAGTAGAGGCTGATTCTTCCTCACCTCTCTGGCTGTTTTTGTGTATATTTCCTCACACATGAGCCCCCAGTACGTGCTTATTGAGTGCATGATTAAATGAACAAGTTCCCCATCCCCTCTTCTCCCGGGACCTGTTTCGGGTCTGAATTGAGACCTTGAAGAACTGTGTGTAAGGCAGTTTCAAAACAGTAGCTGCAGAAACTTGGCTTTTCTGAAGCCACCACCTCCTGCTCTTTACCTGCCACTCTGACCTCAGCACATCCAGTGGGCCACTCTCAGGAAGAATCGGATTCCAGCTCCCAAGCACAAGGCAGTGACAGAAATAGCTTCCTGTGTATCCTGTCTTCCTAAATTCCCCCTTTCTTTCTTTTTCTCTCCCTCCTTCTTCCAGCCACAACAAATCCCAGACCCTTCCTCTCCTCCCCCAGCCTGAAAGACATTTATGAGGCTCGTCACTGGGGAAGCATCCGAGGCCTGAGGCCTCTTGTTCCCGCCTCTCGTTTCCTAGCACGAGGGTCTCTCATCCCCTCCCTCACCCGCACCTCCTGGGCCAAGCTCAGATATTTCTTGCCCTGTTTATGGGCCGTTGGGATTTTTCCAACAACCTGAAATGAATCTACAAGGCCCCACAGGTAGTGCAGCTCTGTCTCCCAGCCATAAACCATGGCCCGGGCTTTCATCTGCGATTGCTTATGTCATAAACGAGTGGGAGGAACAGCAACGGCCCTGAACCATTCCAGATTTTCTTTTCTTTTTACAAGAAAGGGGAAAGAAAGGCCCTGAGAAATGTGTTCCAACTGTGTGCCAAGCCAATTCATTTCACTCTGGTAGGCTGTGTGTGGAGACTTAATCTCAGGGCTTCCCCACTAGGAGTCAGATTTATGCTGTGCTTGTGTCTAAATGGCCTCCAGGGATGCTGACATTTGTTGTCGGGGAGCAGCGAGTGGTGTTCCTTTCATCTCTGCTGAGGGGTGTCAGCTTAAATGATGAGGGATCGCTCTGCCTGCATCTGGGTGTGGGAGTCTCTCGCATGGAGAGACAGAGAGGGGCCGCTGATCCCTCTGCCCCACTTCTCTGCTGTTTGAAGGTTTTTCTTCATCTTCTGCTCCCCAGTACTCCTGCTGGCTCAGGATGAAGTCTGCTGGAGCTTTTTGAATTTTCCTTTCTGTTGGACAAATTGTTAAGTGTGGATTTCAGGCACTGAATATGTTCACGGGGAAGCTGGAACCCAAGAGTCTGGCAGGCCTGCCTTGCTGAAAGGAAAGGCGGCGAGACTCCCAGTGAATGTCCCTGAAATGCTTGGAAATTCCCCAAGATAGTCGGGGGAAGCCATTATGACCCCCAAATTTACACACAATAGCAGGAGCTGGGGGATGGTCAGCTCCTGTTGGCAGCTGGGTGTGGTGTCTGTATTTTAAGTGGGTCCAAAATGCCCCTCCATCTCTCCATCTTGACCATTCTGTCACCCAGACCCACCAGGACACATGAACATCTACACTGGTGAGTGCTCAGGTGCAGGCATTTCCTGTACTGAGCTGTGGGAGAGAATACACCAGACCATGCTATCTGACTCCACATGGTATCTCCTCATAGATGAGCAGTGCTTCCTGCCCCAGAGCCAGAGCCCAAAGCAATAGGACAAAGAACTGGCAAGTTTTGATGGAGAACAGGAGTTCACCAGGGGTCTAGGGCAGGGCTCAGCCTGGTGCCTGCCTCTGAAAAGTGGTCCACTGGGAACCAGACACGCCGGTTCATGTTGCTCCTGACTCCCTCGTGCTGCAGGTGCTGCAGTGACTGAGCTGAGTAGGTGTGACAGAGACCATAAAGTCTGCAAAGGCTAAAAGATTCACTCTCTGGAGTTTTACAGTGGAGCTTAGAGGCTTCTGTTCTACAGCACAGAGTGCTTCTTGAAAGGAAAATGGGGGACCTGAAGAGAGAGAAGGAGTAAGATACTGAATGGTGTAAAGGAGGAGTCAGAGGGAGAAAATACACCACACAAATAAAAGCTCTCCCGTGACAAACCACAGCTACTCCTGCTCCTTCTTCTTTTTCTCCTCATCTTTCCCTACCCATTCCCTTTCTCCTCCTCTTGGACACAACTGTGTTTTCTTCTCCATCTTCTTACAGGGCTGTCAGCATCCTCCAAAGTCAGGCACTGAGAGGGAGCCTAGGAGACAGCTCCCCTTCATTGTCTGTTGTCAGCAGCTCTTCAGAAATGTGCTCTCGCCCTAGGCCAGGTGATTAGAGTGACAGCTGTAGGAGGACACAGAAGTCCTCACCCTCCTGCCTGTGAACAGAGTTTAGAAGTTGCGCTTTCCTTCTGCAACCAGCCCCAGCTGCCTCTCCCTCTTTTTTTCTACACCTTGTCCAAGCACCCACCCACCTGGATTGCACAAGACCAGATCTCTCTGTTGGCTAGGGTCATGTCGAGAGAGAGGGAGAGAGGGAGAGAGAGAGACAGGGAGAGAGGGAGACGGAGAGAGCCAGAAACAGAGACAGGCACAGAGAGAGAAATGAACACTGGTAGTGTGAACCCTTATCTCAAATCTCTTATTGATATGACAGTGTTACTGAGAACACATGTCTAGGACCAAGAATACATCCTTTATGCTGCAGTAGTAATAATGATGATTACTATATAATGTTTACCTATCGCATCCTAGCCAGTTCTAAACCCTTCACTTAAAGCATCTCATTTAATTCCATTTAACAGCATGGTTACCTTCCCTTTGAGAGAATCGAGTCTTTGGAATGTGTTCAAACTCCCACGTGACCAGCAGAGCCGGTATGGAAACCAGAGTTTATCTGAATCCAAAACCTGTGCTGTGGACCTCTTGTCACATTGCTAACATTTATGCACTCTTGTCATTATTTTAAATTTTAGGTTTTCATACTTACATTATCCAATGTGCTAATACACATTTGCTTCAGTCTATCTGAGGGATGACTGTAAAAGAATCAGAATGACTCTCTATAAGACACTTGCAAATACCATTTTACTGGCCAAACTGGTATAAGACTGGTTTCCAAAGACAATACAATTTCATTTTAAAATGTACTCTGCACTGAAAATTTCTCAGTCCTTCTCAAGGTTGACCACTTTGAGTTACTTGCCTTGGAAGAGATTGGTGTGCCCCTTGGGGTGGAAAATCAGCCCTATTTCCTCAGGAATGTTCCTGAAGAATCACTAATGCCCAAGGAGCAGCCTTTTCATCCCACTAGGGAGGTTCATTTGCTGCATCGAACACTGGGACTGGGGAGTCGCCAAGCAGCCAGATGAGGGGGCCTTCAGGGGGCGAATCTGTGCCAGCTGGGGCTTTCTTTTTTCTACCTTTTAAGCTCTCAGGGTGTCATTTCCCTGAGGCTTTTAGTTCTTCAGGGTTTGTTTTCTCCTTGCTGTTCTGCAAATCTCCTTCTAGGAAGACCTTTCCACGTCTTTACCCAAGTTGGGCTGGGCCAGCTTCTCTCATCCCCCTTGGAAAGAGCAACCTCACAGGCAAAGGCGCCAGGAGCTGTCCCTGGCATGAGGACCCTGGCAGTGACACAGTGGAATTTTTCAGGGTCTTTCTTTTGTTTGTACTCTTAAAAGGGATGAGGCAGAAGGAAAAGGCAACCTTTCCACAACATGTATTAGGCACCGCATGTGTGTCTGGTACATGACAGTGGTACTATGTCACCGTCTGGGTGGGTGATGTTGTCAGTGTACAGATGAGGAAGCTGGCTAGGGACGTCACATAACTAGAGCAAGGCTCTACCTCGAGCCAGCGGTGGGAATACCTGCCTACCTCAGTTTCTTTCCAGTTCAGTGATCTCACAACTGAGTGTTCCCTGTGTGTCCAAGATGTTTGTCTCAATTTCCATAGAAAGAAGAAGCACTGCTCTTTCAGATGAAATAAGTCTCCTGGCTCTGGTAGAGCCAAAAAATTAGAACTCAGCTAATACAAAACCAAAGCAACATATGCAAAGGGGCATCCTGTGCAGGGGCAAGGGGAGTAAGAAGGAAGGCATGTGGCACAGGACTGTGGTCTTCATCGGCGCTTTCTTGAGGTAGGCAGAAGGCCTGGGCTAGGGGAAGCCCTTGGGGCCAAAGTTTTCACTGAGGGAAGGAAGACAGTGGAGTTTCAGGAGACCAGAGATGAAAGAGATTCTTAGGAAAATGGGGACACAACTGCCTATGGCTTTTAATGCCCCACATAGAAGTCTCTGTCACAGGTGTTTCCAGGCCCTCAAAGCACTTTCTCATGGGTGTGAAGTCTGTGGACATAGGAAGTAAAATGTGACTTTCCCTAGAAGCTTAATTCCCTTTCAAAGTTCCCCCATGTTCCTCTCTGATTATGGAATTGAAGGAATTCTTGTGGTTTTTACAGCTACTGTAGTGAGAGTTATTTACTTTGTAGATAAGCGGTGTTGATGAGTTATTGGTGTTACCTGGTCATTCTTCAGTTGTCTGTGCCCATAGGTAAAGTCTAATGCTGGTCATTGATGGCCTTCCATACATCATATTTCCTACCTCTGGCGGGGGCTAGAGTTCTGGACACTGCATCTATAGAGTTACGCATCACCCCTCCAACTCTCATTTTGAAAATGAGATCTAGAGCATCACATAAATAACTGACACTTTTTGAGCACTTCTCATTTGCCAAGCTACATTTGGAGGGTCTTACTGGTATCAACTCATGTGACCCTTACAGCAACCCCAGGAAAGTGGATTCTCTTACATCACAACTTTGCAGATGGAGTAATTGAGTTATGAAGAGTTACTTAACTTACCAAGGCTACATATGAGGTGTGGCTGAAAAATACTGTGAATGTTTAAATTTTTAAAAAATGTATTACAGTAAAAGATGCATTGCCACTGATTTCCCTCAGAATACTCACCCTCACTTCTAACGCACTTATCCCCTCATTCTTGCCACTGTCTGAAACAGTTATAGCTCTTCTTAGTGAGCATCTTTGGTTATGGTACTGTGGCTACTTCTAAGTCCTGAATTGATTTCAAACATTTACTTTTCACGGTCATTTTTACTTTAGGGACGAGCTGGAAGTCACGTGGTGCCAGATTCGGTGAATAGGGTGGAGGAGGACACATTATAATGTGCCTTTCTGTTGGACAACACTCAGCACCAGCATTCACCACAATTTTGATCACACCTTGTAAAGCCACTTTGGAAACAGGACTTCTAGAACTGTTTCAGAAAGTGGCAAGAACCATGGGTTAAGTGTGTTCAAAGCAAGAAGAAGTATTTTGAGTGGGAATAGCGGCACTGTCTTTTTTTTATAATAAACTTAAAAAAAAATTTACACGTTTGCCATATATTTTGATCACCTTTTGTAGCTGGTGAAAATGGAACCAGGATGTCACAGCTGAGGCGTAATGAGGACTTTCTGGTTCCTGCCTCTGGGCTTTAGATGTGCTTTTCTGAGCCTTTTCCTGGAAGCTTGTACATCAGTAGCACTCAGACTGTTGCACTCATATGTGAAAGCCGTCTGGGAACACGCATGGCATTCGAGTGCCTTGTTATGCAACAACATACAGCTCTAGAACGTGCCTTGCGGGAATGGATGACATTTTTTCTGCTTCTTTTAGGCAAAAGTGATGATGAAGAAAGTCTTTGCAAGTCAGCCCAGGGGACAGGGAAAGGAGCCACTGAGGATGGCAAGGACCATAAGCGTCCCAAACGTCCCAGAACCATCTTGACGACGCAGCAGAGGAGAGCGTTCAAGGCCTCGTTTGAAGTATCCTCCAAGCCCTGCAGGAAGGTCAGCAGTGGAGATGGGAAGGGAGTGGAACAGGGGTCCACCTGCCTGGGATGCCAGGGGGCACTGGGGGCCTGAGTGGTAGGGAAAGCCGATCAGACAGAGCTTGTGCAGGTGGAGAGCCCTGATGGAGACTCCAGGGACTGCCAAGCTGTGGCCAGGGAAGTGACAGAATCTCCTCATGACTTCGTGTGTGCTCATCTCCCCTGAGGGGCTCTGGGTGTCACCTTTCATTTCCTGGAGAGTAATAGGAAAAATAGTAATAATAATAGCAATAGGTATCAGTTGTGATACAGACCAAGATGCTGTAACAAAGAATACGCAAATATGATGGCTTGCAAGATGTACTGTTTTTGGTGGTAGTAGTGGTGGGGACTTGGCTTGTTCCCACTGGTGTAGTAAACTGGGGACTCACCCATGTTGTAGTTCATTTCTTTTTGTGTTGAATGGTGTTCCACTTATTGTATGGATGTGCCATGAGTTTTTCCAATTGTCCACTGCTAGGAGTTTGGGTTGTATCCATCGTGGGGCTGTTAAAAATAAGGCTGCTCTGAACATCTGTAGAAAAAATGCAGTGTCTTAATGAGATAGGAGTTTATTTTTCTCTTATCTATAACCGTCCAATGGAGAGCAAGCCAAAACTGATGGAGCAGCTCTGTTATTTATCATGGGAGTCCAAGGGCTGTCAGCGGTTGTTTCCATTTTTCCAGCCACCAGGGCAGAGAAAGAAGAAGTGGAGGCCAGGCAAGCAGCTGCCTTTTTACGGACATACCCAGGGTTTCCTCGCACCAATTCCACTTACATATGTTGGCCAAAATTGAGTCTGACAGCCGTATTTCCTGCACGAGAAGCAGGAGAATGACTCTACCTGGGTTACCACGTGCCCTGCTAAAACTCAGGCATTCAGGTATTGGTAGGAGGGAGAAGACGGACCCTGCAGGCAATTCGCAGTCCCTGCCACAAATAACTGTGCCCATTTTCTGAGCACTCACAATTTATTGGACTGCCTGCCGTACACTATGTGCTATCTTTTTATACACTAAAAATAGACAAAATCATGCTTTGTTTCAAATTCATCAAATAAATAGTTTTTTAAAATTCGTATTATATTTTTTCTGCATCCCTTTCTGTATTAGTTAACTTTCCCTGTGATGACAAAACAACCTAAAATCTTAGTGGCTCCCAATAAATGTGTATTTTCTGCTCCTGCTCTGGATGTGGGTTGTGGCCTTGCTGAGCTCAGGTTTAGGCCTGCTCCCCCAGTATCTCATTTGAGGGTCTTGGCTGAAGTAACAACCCTCCCCCAAACATGTTGTTCTCATGGGGATGGCATAAAGCAAGAGGCCATGTCAGAGCAGTAAGCCCATGGAAAACCTCTCTCTGGATATCACACTGATCACATCCACGTGTGTTCCATGGGCCCAAGTACGTAATGGGGCTTAGCCCAACATGGGAGCAACGTTGAAGCACCCTCTAATCCTGCACACATACACACAGAACAGGGCAGGGATAATTTAGGTAACTGTTGAACAATATATGTTTTGCCACAACTTTGACTTTTGAAAAGACTCACCTGCAGAGCTGTCCTGTCTCTACTCTTGCAGCTCCCTACATTCCCAGAGAAGTTTTTATAGAAAGGGAAGTATAAAGTGCTAAGTGTGCTGCTTACCCGCTTCTTCTTTGTGCAGTCCTACTTTCTCAATGGCCTTGTGCCAAGTACCTGTCCCCAGGCAGCTTCCAGCCAGCTGTTCGGAGGAGATGCACACTGTAAAGCCAAGAACAGCACTGATGACATACCAGGGGCCAGGGGAGCTGCAGGAAGGGAAAGGTCGCTGTGTCCGGGGACTGCAGGGTTTTGTGAAGCAGGTGGCTTCTGAGCTGGGGCTCAGAATGGATAGGGTGTCAGCAGGTGCGAGGGGGCCTGTTGTGTACTTCTGTTGTAGGTGGCTTAGCAGAAGGTTGTGCCTTAAAAACCTGGCCTAATCATCACACTTCTAAGCCTCAGCCCAAGAGGCGTGAGAAAAGTAAAGTATTTCCCAGGGCCTGCAGTTGCTCTACTCAAGTGTGTATTCAGGAACCTCTTTCAGTCCCTTCTCCTCTGGAACTCATCGGGAGGGGGCAGAGTCCCTCAGGCCCACTCTGTGAAGGTCTATGCTTGCTTACCCTTTCCCCTCTTACTGTCTCGCCAGGGCCTTGCCATGTGCCTGGATGGCTGGCAGATGTTTCAGCTCATCTCTTTATTACCTGGATCCCTACCGTCTTCATTTCTGTGCAGCCCCAGTGCAGGTGCCACATCAGAGCTGTGCACCTGGTTCTGCCAGCTTCCAGATGGCTCTCTGGAAAGGGCTTGCTCAGGACAACACCGAATGTGAATAATAGAAAACACCCAAAGTCACCTAGAGCTAGAGGGACAAAGCCAAGAATTTAGGTGAATTTAGACAAGCGAAGAGAACAGTAGAGAACCATTTTGCAAAGTGATCTTTAACTTCAACTATCCTTGAGTAGGTTAATGTGTGTGTATAGTCTATAGCTAAAGCACAGTAGTCTTCGATAATATCTAAGAACCACCTGAAGGCCTGATTTCAGAATAAGGAAAACCCAGAAATACTTTCTGGAAACCTGCATTTAAATGAGTGGGTCTTCCTTCCTGTGTTACCTCTCTACCTGAAAGGAGGTCTGTTCTTGTGTGTGGGTTTATGATGATACGAGTCTCTAGCTAGCCCTGTATAACAGGGGTCCCCAACCCCAGGCCTGTTAGAAACTGGGCCGAGCAGCAGGAAGTGAGTAGCAGGTGAGGAAGTGAAGCATCATCTATATTTACAGCCATTCCCCATGGGTCACATAACCACCTGACTTTGGCGTTCTGTTAGCTCAGCTTAGCTCATTAGATTCTCGCAGGAGTGAGAACCCTGCTGTGAACCGCCCATGTGAAGGACCTAGGTTGTGTGCTCTTTTGAATCATCCCCAAACCACACCCCAGCTCTGCTCCCCCTCCTGGTCTATGGAAAAAAATATCTTCCACAAAACTGGTCGTTGGTACCAAAAAAAAGGTTTGGGACACCCAATGTGGAAGATCTGCCTGTCGGCCTCCCCATGTAGTGCGTCGGATGTGTTCTGCCAGTGTTTCTACGCTGATAATGTTTGCATTCTTCAAGGTGAGGGAGACTCTGGCTGCAGAGACTGGGCTGAGTGTCCGTGTTGTCCAGGTGTGGTTCCAGAACCAGAGAGCTAAGGTAATCCTGCTGCTTCTTTTTATGGGTCTCTGGGTTGCTTGTTTCCTGAAACAACACCAGTAAGATATTAGACTTGGTGCCAGGCTTTCTAACCTGGACTCACTGGACAGAGAAGCTCTCTCGATGAAAACATTCTGTTATCAACAATTATTTCAGCCACAGAAGCTCTGTGGCATTTGTTTTAGTGAAATGACTTTTATTTTTCCAGTGACCCTGAATGTGAACCTGGCCAGCTATTTGTATAAATAAATGTCTTTATGAAAAGCCATATTCTTTATATTTGTTTTTAACTCGTATTTATTTAATCGAGATACCAAAGTTTTTATAAAATTTCAAAGAGAAACCCAAAAAGCACACATACAACTGTCTCGGACAACATTTTGGCATGGTGGGACAAATGACCTCACTCCCATCTTCCAGTGACTGCCCCTTACTGCCACAGCCCCAAATCATCATACTGTCTTCCAAATCCCATCAATGCCTGGGTTCTCCTAGCACAGTCTTTGTTTTGAACTTTTTTCTTTTCTTTTTTTTCGGTACCAGGGATCGAACTCGGGACCTTGCACTTGCAGGGCAGGCTGTGGAACCACTGAGCTAAATCCCTGGCCCATGTTGTGAACTTTTGCTCATTTATCTTCCTACTTCTAAGTAGGCCATGTCCTGGCCTGTTCCTCTGCTATTTTGGTCTTCAGTGGGTGATTACAATGCCCTTATATGATCATGATTGGTTAATGTAGCACTGCCATAACTGAATTTTTCAAAACTGGGCTGCTGATGTGCTATTCCATGAGAAAAAGACTCCCCAGGGCAGTAAGTTTGGGCAGTAAGTCATAAAGCAGAGGAACACATTTAAATATGGAAAAAATCTTGCAATAAAGAAAAAAAATTTAAATGTAGTGTTTCCTTCTCTCTCTCTCCTCTCTCCCTCTAACACACACACACACACACACACACACACACACACACACAAAGACTAAAAGCATACATGTTAACATCTCATAGAACACTGATGTTCCACGGAACAGTTTGAGAAACATTGGGTTAAAATCTGCTTCCTACCTAGAGACATGAATCTCCAGGGTGGTGTCATAAACTCAAGGGCCAGCAGACAGGGGAGGGAAGGGAGAAGTCTCTTGGCCCATCTTATACCTTATCAGAGGCCCTGGCTCCACATCTATCCTGGCTGAGACATCCACATTTGTACAATTATTACCTCACGTGAAGCTGTCCAAGCATAAGTAGCAAGTTGTACTTGCTGAAGGAGATCCATTTCTGAGAAGACAAATGTACCACTCCCAGCTGTGTTCCCACTGCAAAGTATAAGAGGCCCTGGACGTATCCACTTGAGGTGCTTCCCCTGGTGTGGCTCCTTGGCTGAACAAAAGCTTGGGAAACACTCCCTCTAGTTTGCAAACCACTCTCTCACCAAGGGGGAAGGCTTCACTCCCCTTTCCCCTCATGGCTCAGGCATGAGCTGGTGCTTCCCTAACTCCTAATCCTGTGGTCCTCCCCTGTCAGATGAAGAAGCTGGCCAGGCGACAGCAGCAACAGCAGCAAGACCAGCAGAACACACAGAGGCTCAGTTCTGGTAAGCTGGTGGCTCAATGCCTGGAGTGACCTATCTGTTCTCAATGAAGCCCCCCTCATATCCATTGAGAGATAAGACCTTTTAAGTGAGGACTGAGCTACCAGGAACTTGTAAGTGTGGAGGGCATGTGAGCCACAGTCTAGACCTGCTGATTGGAGGTGGCTTAGCCTTATCCAAGCTCCCTGACCTGTGCCTACCTAGATCAGGACTACAGAGTCACAAACTTGTCCTGTGTCTTATCTTGGCCTGTCCTCCTTCTAGGTAATCAGTTTAATAAAATACAACACTGACTTAATCCTTATGTTAGCCTTCTGTCACTGTAAGAAAAATCCCTAAGATAATCAACTTAAAGGCAGAAAGATGTATTTTGGCTCATGGTTTCAGAGGTTTCAGTCAATGGTAGCTTGGTCCTGTTGCCTTTTGGACCTGTGGTGAGGCAGAAAATCATAGCGAAAGTGTGGAGGAGGAGAGCTGCTAATGCTTAGTGGACAGGTAACAAAAAGAGAGAAGGGGCTGAAATTTCCCTTTCAAGGGAATATGCGCAATGACTCAACTTATTCCCATGAAGTCCTACCTCCTGAAGGTTGTAATACCTCCCAGTAGCACCATAGGCTGGTGACCAAGCTTTTAGCATATGTGTCTTTGGGGACATTTAATATCCAAACCATAGCATCTCTTTCCAAAATAATGAAAATAGGTATAGTAAAATAGTCATCAACTCCTTTACCAAGGTTTATATTTGCAAAATATTCTCAAACATATCAACCAGGTCTTAAAACCACCTGAAGTGAGCCAAAAAGTTATTATTATTCTCATTTCACAGATGATCAAACAAAGGCTCTGCAAATCAGGACATGGTCCTAGATCAATAAGGAAAGGAACTGGGATTAGAACTCATCTTTCTGATTCTGTATTCCTCTCAGCTATGCTGCCTAACTTATCCTTACCTAGATGTGACCTTATTTTTTTTAAAAATAGGGATGGTGGTAAGAAGACTGGGGAAGAGAGTGCAGAAGGAAAGGTGGTGGAACTATTCAAAATCACTGTATTAGAACAATGTCACCCTTAAAGGAATGTGCCCCTCACACAAACTCGGTCATCCATGAGAATTCCTTGGATGGTCTGTGCATTGGCGTGGGGCTTCTTACATTTTTTGTACACACATAGATCATCTTTGGTCCTGAAGTGCATTTTCCAACTCACAAGAAGGGTCTGGAGGGCCGGGGATTTAGCTCAGTGGTTCCATCGCCTGCTTTGCAAGCTCAAGGACCTGAGTTCAATCCCCGGTACCAAAAAAAAAAAAAAAAAAGAAGGGTCTGGGTCCCGAGATTCTGAGTTTTTCACAAGCTCCTGCATGGTCTGTGGATGGCCCTGGGAAAGCTTTGTGGTCAGAAGTTGGTTGTCAGGCCCCTCTGCAGAGCCTCTTGTCCTTGCATAGACTCTAAGTTATACTTGACCCCTGGTCTAGGCTCAATCCAGAGCTGGGCTCTTGAAGCAAGAGTTCCCTTAGTTTCCTATCCCCTAAACGTAATGATATTTTAACATGGTAGATACCAATAGAG
This sequence comes from Heterocephalus glaber, assembly GCF_000247695.1. The sequence continues at coordinate 3,546,919 of NW_004624826.1, read as the reverse complement.
AGAAGAACTGATACATGGGTATGAATGCTGGGGAGGAAGGGTGAACAGCAAGCTGGTCAGGAGACTTGAATTCTGTTCTCAGCTCCATCCACAATACTGTTTGATCTGTGACTGACTTTCCCATGTCCTTGTGCCTTGGGCTATGCATCCTTAGGATGGAGTAGTAATACCTGCTAGCTCTATACTACTGGGACTCTGTTATGTTCAAAGATGATCACAGATATGTGCGGGCCTTATTAAGAGCCATGTGAGTTGACTCCATAGAGGCCAACAAGTTCAAAGGGAGGACACACTGAGCCACCTCAAGGACACAGAGTTGTAGTGCTTGGGGTTTTGTTTAAAGAATTATCAGGGCAACTCCTAGGGCAGACTTAAGAAAGCAGAGGATGGGGAAAATATAGACTGTGGGAGTTAATAGAGCCATGTTCATAGCAAGAATGTATGATTCCATTTCTCAAAAGCTACAAAAGTGTAGCAGGGTGTAGTTCTTCGTGTCAGCCCTGGGAGGTCAGCTGATCCAGGCTTGTGATTCCCATTTGACTACTGGGCTCACAGTGTATTATTTGCTGGATCTTTAGATTCATCCACTCCGGTGCTTGCCAAACTTAAGTGCAGTGACCAATCCGTTTATTTCAATGATGTGGTCCAGAGATGCTCTCGGAGCTCAATTGCTCAGCTCCCACACTATCTCTGACCTCCCAGGTGATGGTGCCTTCGTAAGGCCCAGGCTGGAACTGCTGATGTCACCATATCCCCTTCTATTTTGTAAGTGAGGAAAGTAGTGGCCAGGAAAATAATTTTATCTGCAATCACACAGCTTGCTCAGCCACCAGCCTCCAAAGGGGCCTTCTCTGAGTCTCACCACCTGGGGTTTGTGCCCATTTGTAATCACCACAGGTACTGAATAGTTCTGAGCCAGAGCGTGACTCCAGTATTCTACTTTGATGTCTCTTGGATCCCTTGCTCTGCCATGGCATAGGGACACTTAAGCAGCCCTGGAGGTGCGGTAACACTGGGACCTGGCAGTGACGGATATGACATCTGGTTTGGGGTGCTGGGCTGCAACCTGACAATGACCTGCTTTCCTCTTTCCCCACAGCTCAGACAAATGGTGGTGGGAGTGCTGGCCTGGAAGGGATCATGAACCCCTACACACCTCTACCCACCCCACAGCAGCTCCTGGCCATCGAGCAGAGTGTCTACACCTCTGATCCCTTCCGGCAGGGCCTCACCCCACCCCAGATGCCTGGAGATCACATGCACCCCTATGGTAAGAGAGACTCAAGCCCCGTGGGGCCCTCTCACACCTTGCCTATGCAGGGTTCTTGTTCCCTTCCAGTCACATCTACGCATTTCCCAGATGCTCACTGAGGCTCCCACACTGAATGCCTGTCCCATAGAATACAGCTGGAGTCACCTAACCAGTAGCTACAGGAGGAAGATGCACATTCATATTCATCTGTGATGTTTCCATTTATTCTTCTTTTCAAAGCTTCTTAGCTGAGCCTCCCCTACTTGCCCAGATTTCTACTTAAATCATCATTCAGCTGGTGAAGCATGGAGACAGAGTAGGGTGGGGCGAACTTTGGAGTGGAAGGTGAAAGTTCAACTTCAGGGTCAAACATAGGCTACAGCGTTGTATACAGAGCAAAGCAAAGAATGAAGCATTGGTGTTAGGCAGTGTGCTGTGTGATAAACTATCCTTATGACAAACAGTAGTTTTATTCAGCAATCCTTCAAAACCTTAGTATCAGATTAGTATCAGTTAGCCTTGTTAACTTACATTAACAAAACAGATCTTAACTTTTTCCCAATTATTAAAAACAACTTCAGGAAATCTCTATTAAGATCCCACTCTCTGCAAGGCCTTCGTTGTCCAACCTTGTTCATACGTACATCTGAAGATACATATATGCACGTTCCAAGGATATCTATCCTTTTTGCTTCTTAAAAAGACACATGTCACATTTGGACCACTCTTCAACCCATGGCTATGGGAAAACAGGGTAAATGAGGATTTTTTTTTTTTTTTAATGGTACCAGGTATCGAGCTTGGGACCTTGTGCTTGAGAGGCAGGTGCTGGAACCACTGAGCTAAATCCCTGGCCCAAGGATTTTTTTTTTTCTTTTGCAAATTCTTACATGTTCAGAGTCTCAGGAGTCTTGCTCCAGAAAAGACTCCAGTAGTAAGTCCTGCAGTGAAATGAGTAATTAAAGTCCACAACAAGTTTTAGAAATGCCAGTTTGCACCTGTCCTGCTTATATGAAATGCTGGTGAGACGTACTTCCCCCTCAGGGCCTGGTTGCAGGGCTCCCTCTGCTGTCCCCCAGGGTGCTCTATGGGCTCCTCCACTGGGGTGCACATTAGCTGAGGAGAGGTACCACGCCTTCCTTTCCTGTGTAGTACAAACCGGGGGAGACAGAAGGCACAAAGTAAAAGGGGTGATTGACAGTTTAAAAAATGTTATTACATCAACAGACACATTGGAGACTATCCCCTTCAAAATACTCTCTCACGTTTAAAAGACAGTGCTTTGAATACACTTATACCATCATTCCTGTCACTTTCTGAAAGCAGTTCTAGAAGTCTTGTTTCATGAGTGTCTTTATGAGGTGTGATTAAAAAATACAGTGAGGGCCCGGGATTTAGCTCAGTAGTATTGCTGCCTGCCTTGCAAGCAAAGGTCCTGAGTTCGATCCTGAGTACAAAAAATAATAATAATAAAAATAAATGAATAAATAAATAAATAAATAAAAATATAGTGAATGTTGCTGCCAAGTGCCAGCCAGTGAAAAGGCTGTCTCATAAAAACATTACAGTGTGTCCTCATCTACCTTTTCCACCATGTCTGACACCACACAATGTCTGGGTCTTCTCCAAAGTCAAAATGACCACGGAAGTTAAACATTTTGAATGGATTCAGAATAGCTATGACAGCACAACCAAAGACACAAAACAGGACTTGCAGAACTGTTTCAGAACGTGGCAAGAATGATGGGATAAGTGTGTTTAAAACATGAGGGAGGGATAAATGGCAATGTGTCTTATTGTAATAATTAGAAAAGATTTAAACATACATTGTGGTTTTTGATCCTACCTTGTATACTCTTACTATTGGAAGGGGCTAATGTCCCTATGGAGGTTTCATTAGCCTTCCTCGAAGACCCTATGTTTGTTTTCTTACCATCCACCCAGAAGCCATTTCTGAGGCCCAAGTCCTGTAGTGCCCCTACTCTGTCTCTCCAGCCTCCGGTGATGAGTTTCACTCACCCCTTCCTCACTACCTGGATAACCAACATTGGCTTAAGATGCGCTCAGTTGAACTTTGCGTCCCATCCCAGTTTACAGTGTGTTCACTTGTTGCACTTTGGATCTGAGTCCCCTAGAAAGACCACCGCTTATGGGCTTCCTCCTTTTGTATATAGTTTTCCCCATGCCCACCCATTCCCTGGCACCCAGTAGAAAGTGTCCCCCAAAGCCACACATGTTGAGTTCAGCTACATTTCCTAACACTGTCGTGAATCATTTCTTCCAGACCCTCATGTCAGTGTTTCATCTCCATTTCAGGTGCTGAGCCCCTTTTCCATGACCTGGATAGTGACGACACTTCCCTCAGTAACCTGGGTGACTGTTTCCTAGCAACCTCAGAAGCCGGGCCCCTGCAGTCCAGAGTGGGAAACCCCATTGACCACCTGTACTCCATGCAGAATTCTTACTTCACCTCTTGAGTCTTCCCTACACCTCTATGGCTAGGCTCCCATATAGAGCAACCATATTATGTGAGGGGTCACTGGCTTTAGGATGGGGAGGCCAAGGAAGAGGTGGGTTGGGAGGGAGTTGTGTTGGGAATGCTGTTGTATAATGATTTGGTGTAGCTTGGCATTTCCAAAGACTGAATACATTATGGATTGCATAGTTTAATGTTTCTAATAAGAGTCTTAGCATTAGATATGAAGATGTGTTTATCATTAAGGACAGGGACTTTTAATATAGACATTTTCATGGAACTAGATACCTAGGGACTCCCAACAACTTCCCACCATTTTGGGGAAGCTTCTGTCAAGAGGTGCATATGTCTCTCCATCTACACACCCATAGACAGACAGGTAGATGTGTGTGTGTGTGCGTGCGTGTGTGAGTGTGTAACTTTCCTACTTTATCATCAAAGTTTATTCCTAATTATAACAGACACCAACTGTACAGCAAAAGTAACTTTATTTTCAGTGTGAACTATATTTAAGGAAATGCTTGATGCACTTAAGTTATAAAATGAGATAATTTACTTTTATAAACTTTATTTTTAGTTTGAAGAGACTTGTCGGCAGGGCAGAGAGGGCTGCTCCACCTGGCCCTGTAGCTGTGAGTGTTTGAGTTCATTCTGTTTTTGGAGTGTCACTGAGGTCAGGGCAACAACTCTGTGTGGCTGGCAGTGTTCTAGTGGATTCTCGCTCTCCTTGCTGTTGGATTTCTGGGCTTGAGTGGGACAGAGCAAGCCTTGATCATGTTCTCAGAAGATATAAAGCCTAGACTCTTGGGCTTTCTTTCAAATTCTTACATGAGGTTTTGGGGCAGCATTAGGAGGGTCGGTTCTACACTTGAGCCACAGCCTCTGCAAGTGTGGAACAAGGCTGACAGCATGCACCTACCTCCCTGGGAGACACTGAAGCTTCACCCCAGGATGCATAAGGAAGGCTCAGACTAAGATCTGATGTTGGTTTAAAATACAAGCAGACCCCCCCAGACAGTGTGGGAGGACACTGGGCACTGTGGAGCAGGAAGGCTCCTGTCCCTGGAGCCCAAAGGCACGTCTGCCCACCAAGGTCCTCTGCCCAGTGGGTGCTGGCAGTGACAGCAGCTCAGAGGTATCCTAGAGTCCTTCATGAGAAAGAGGCTCAGGCTGAGAGGTGGAGGAGGGGTGTGTTCCAGAGCAGGGGTAACAAAGTGTGTCTTGCAGACCAGGTGGCAGGCTGTATATGCCTCGGCAAGCCTGAAATATTTGCTGTCTCTCTTGTCTAACTCTTTACAGAAAGATGTCGATGGTCCCTGTTCTAGAGGGGTTGTCTCTAAACAGCCTCTGGGGGCTTAGAGAGGTAGAGCGGACAGATGGAAACCAGGCTTTTCCTTCTAACACAGGAAACCCAGCAACTCTCATACACAGGGACAGTTCCACACCCTGGTCCCCAACTGTGGCGCTAGGATGGGATCCTTCTTTGTGAGAGGCCTCTTGGGAAACCAGCACCAGTCAAGGGAATCAGAGGGACAGCTGGGCCTCATCGGAGAGGGCCTGTGACAGGCTTGATCTGACTCCTGGGGATATCACTGGAGCCTTGAATTTAGCCGCGTGTCCCCTTCATTCTCCACAAGGCCAGAGGGAACATGTCCCCTTAGGGTAGTGTCTGTGTTGTGTGATTTTTGTTTATAATTTATGCAAACCACCAAGAAACCCAAACCAATCTGATGAGTGAAAAATACACAGATGCTGGATGGCTCAGTAGGTTTCTGTGGCAATGATCAGTTGGAGAATGTAGCAGATATTATGTGATTGAAAACCAATCGAGATCCTCAATTCCACTCCTGAATGGCATACCAAGGTAAAATTAAAAACCTCTTACAAGTGAGCTGTTGTTTATTCCGGGATGGGATGGTGGGCAGAGAACCAGGGGGACTTGGGAGTTTTATCCACAGGGATACAGGGATAAGTTTGCGGTAAAGCTTTAAGGGAATGCAAAGAATGAATACAGCAAAGCATAAGGTGAAGGGGTCTTCCACCTCCTGCCAAGATGGATGAAGAGCCCAGTCTTCATAGAACACCCAAGAAGAAGGCACTGGAAACACTGCTTCATCGCCGTGAGGTTCACTTGCACAGAGAATTTGGGTGACCATTTGCTTGGAAATCCGGATAAAGTCATGGATCAGAAGGAAGTTTTCCCATGCAGGGCTTAAAGCAAATGCTTCTCCAGGATGTGAGAGCAGAGCAACAGCCTGGCTCCCTCCGAGATTCTCCTAGAAGTCTCAGCAATTCCAAATGGGACAGGTGGGTGGGCAGTGATTATGACTATGGAGGAATGAAGTAGCAAAATGGTATGGATGTTTGACCAGGAGGCATATTCAAAGGGTGGCCTCATTGTGACTTTCGTCACCACCTGCAATTGTTCAAACCCTGTTACTCCCACCCTGGGTTCACTCACCCCATTTTATGCCATGCTCTGCCTTCTGCTGATAGGTCCCAAGGAGAGGTGTGTTATGATGCCCATGGAGGGGAGCTTGTACCTCAGACTGGCCTCCCTGGGCTTGTCTTAGTGTGTAGCTCCAGCTTCCAATCCTTCACCATCACTATGCCTGGCCTTCTCAAGAACCCTGCACAGCTGGCTCGGGTGCCTGTGTGCGGGAACTGGGCTAAGGTTACCTGCTGCACCACATAGACTCCGAGTTTTGTAAGAGCTCAAGCACAGTAGGGATTTAGGTTTTTACTCTCATAAAAGATCGAGGAGGGAGTGTGGGTCAGAGGGTGCCTCTCTTCCAGGCATAGTGAAACCTTTGCTCACAGCACCCAAGCTTTCACTGGATGTCTCCATTATTTGTCCCCTTCCAACTCTGCGTGGACACATCTAGAAATAAAGCCCAGCTTCTCCACTTCTATGCAGTGGGCCATCTGCCTCACTCTGCTGAGCTGACTCCCCATGTGGGGTACAGGGCTATAGCACTTAGCGTTCCCTCAGAGGGGTTGTGAGACAGGGCACCTGAGACCCACAAAGCACTTAGCCCTGCACTGGGTGCTGCTAAAGGACACACGTGTGTCCCTGCTATGCTGTGGGCCCACTCTCAGACCACATGTGACAAAAATGAAGAAGACACTGGTTCCCCTAGGCTGAGGCAGCTCCTCCTCGTGTGTCACCCCGGCCTTGTTAAATCTGTATGTGGGTCTCATCCAACTTGAGCCATATATGTGGGCGAGTGGCTTGTACTGTGTTTCCAAGCATGCAGCTACAATTCCAGTTGTGAAGAGACATTATCAACTCTGTCCCCCAAGAGAAGTGTGCAGGTCATCGGTGATTCTCCAGCCATCTGTTATCACCTGCTTTTTGGAACTTGTATCAGGGGACAATTTATGAAGGCTGGGATCAAAGTGGAGAGCCTGGGGCCAAAGGCTGAGTCTTTCTTTAGTGTCTGGGAAAAATTGGAGTTGACCTAGCACAAGTCAAAAATGGGAAGAAGATGAAATTAATTTGTCATTTCCAAACTTCAAGGCAAAATAAAATGTTAACCATACTGCAAGTGAAATCAATGTCCGTCTCCCCCTCTTTTTCTCTTTTTCTGTCTCTGAAATCAACCTGAACTGGATGAAAACTACTTACAACAGTTAGTAGTTAATAATAACTACAGTGGAATGATTTGACTACAATAAAATCCATCATAGGAGTCACAATGGAATCAGAACTGAATCAATGCATTGTTTTCCTGAGTCCCTTTATTTACTGTGGTGTAACATACTTGATGTCAAGAAGGGGAAAGCTATCATCAGGGCTTGAAAGAGGGGCTGGAGGGTTTTTTTTTTTTTTAATGCTAAAAATATAGTTTGTCTACACATGAGTGATGTGGAGAAGTGAAGATTGTGCAGCCTTGGCGTTTGTGTGGTGTGTGACGTTTCCTCGAGGTGTGACCTTAAGCGGGGCTCTCAGCTTCCGTTTCTTCATCTGTTAAACGGGGCCAGTGACACTTGGCTGTCTGACAGGCTGGTCACTGTGAACAGCAAAGGAATAAGTAGGAATCGGCTATGCAGACTTGGATGCTATACAGACTGAAGGGCTCCTCAGTACTGTCTCAGTGGGCATAGCTAGGTGGGCCATGGGAACGACACTCCTACCCGGGCAGATCCCCACAGCAAGGAAGGGATACCCCAGATCAGAGTGTGGAGCTGACTAATTTATCTGGCCCTTGCAGCACCTTATGTAGTCATTTATTCCTTCATTTATTTAATGTTTATTAAGCACCTGGAATATACGAGGTTCGGGGGTAGGTGAGAAGTATACGGAGTTGAGCAGAAAGAGCATTGGCCCTGCCTCATTAGAAATGACAACTTATGAGGGAAATAGCCATGAATTAAAAACTTTATGAAACTTAACTTGAACTATATCAAAGGCACAAAGAAGGAGATGTCTTTCTGTAAAGTTTTCTTCTAACTTCTATGAGTAGACAGAATCTGATAAACTGATGCTCTCCAAAGGGGTTCACAGATCAGGGCTAAAGAAGGAGCTTGTAGCTGGTATCCTACACTGCAGAGTGTCTTGGGAATCAAAGGAAAGAGCCACTGTCCCTCAGTCAGCACATGTGTATTAAACCTGTAGTCGGTGTTTAGTGCATTCTGGCCACACCACATTCATGCTGATAGCATCACCCTGAGTTCCCTTCGGGACTTGACTTTCCTCCGTTGGGTGCACTCTGTGTTGGACTGTAAATCAAGGCTGCCCGGGCTGCTGTAAGCAAGAGACAGGGCCACCTAACCAGAGCTTGGCCAGGCACTCTCCCAGGCTTTAATGGAATGGTCCAAAGACAGAAAGTTGGCTGGAGCTAGTTCATTTCTGGAGGTGCAGCTGATGGATGGCCAAAGAGTCCCTTCTGCCTGAATGCTGAAGCCGCCTTGCACGCCACATTTCCGGGACTGGCCTCCAGATGCCCAGATCTGCCAGTCCCACAAACACCTTCAGCTAGAGTTGCTGATTTCTTTGGGTTGAAGTAAAAAAAACCCACTACCTTTTAGCATTGTACAAGTGTGTGTGCGCATGCTTGTGTATGTGTGTGCGTGTCCTGTTCCTTCTTGCAGCCCTCTGGGTTCACTTAGGCAAATATGCCTTCATTTTATAGATGAGAAACTTGAAGCTCAGAGAAGGTGAGGCCTTGCCCCAGGATACAGAGCTACTAGGGTCAGAGCTGAGTTTCTTTCTGATTCATTTCTCCTGGCTCTTGGTCCTACATTTGTTCCCCGAACTGTGATGTCCAAGGGGTGGGGACAGCAAAAGCCTTAGGGTTACATGTATGCCTCATGGATGAGAGGTGTAACGGAGGAGTCCTGGAATCTCTCCTGCACACTGGAGCTTACATTCTCTTTGAAGGTAAAAGACATGCTTGTGGACGTAACATGTATGTCTGTACACGCCAAGGGTCAGATCGTTGGTATAGATAATGTGTGCTAGAGGTTACTGGGGCATGGGGAGGGAAGAAGAGACTTCTTCAGCAAGGTGGGGCTTGAACTCAGCCTTCAAGGTGGGTAGAATCTAGCTAGATTGAGAGGAGAAGGGAGAGCCATTCTAAGCAAAAGAACTAGTACGGATGAGTAGCGAAAGAGAGCAAGGGGTATGCGTGTGTGATTGCATAGACTGCGCTCTGGCTAGGGTGATGGAATTAGAGGAACTGAATAAGGTTCACGGTGAAGAGGTTGGTGGCAGGAGCATTTTTGTCACTATCTTAGGCACTGAATTCCAAAGTGTGACTAAAGCTGCTAGTTATTCCACATAATCTAGTCTCCTCTACAATAATACCCTACATTTTTAGATGGCACAGCCTTAATTGGAATAAACTCTACTTTTCTCAGTCTCCATTGTAGCTGTGTTCTGGCCAGCGAGATATGCAGAAGTGTCACATGACGTGTTTTAACTACCTTCCTTAAGAGACAACTGGCATCTGCCCTTTTCCTCTTCTTCTATGTCGCTCCATTCTTCCTGGACGGGATGCAGCTGTGATAGCTAGAGCCAGAGCAACTATATGAGACCATGAGATGAACTTGTGAGTGGAGGCTACACATGGGAAACAAGATAGATGGAGCCTGGATTCCTGAGGACCCCTGAGAGCTCAGCTGTCACTGCAGCCCTGAACTATGTCTTGACTTCTATAAATATGAGAAATAAACTTCTCTTTTTCTTTAACTTGCTATTTTTTTTGTGCTTCTTTGACTCACAGACAAATCTAATCCTAACTTACCCACAAAGCCAAACCCAATTAGGAAGACATGGAAGCACATGTTTGCTAAGATGAAGAGGGAAAGTCCAGACCCTATATTCTCAGGCAGTGTGCATCCACCAAGGCCAGAGGAGGAGTGATTGTCTTTGACTCTGGAGTAGGCAGATGATCTGCAAAGCACAGACTTGGAGCTAGGTCCTCTGTCCTTAAAGAAAGGGACGTCAAGGCCATTTCTCAACAAACTTCTCTCAATTCCCCTATGTATATCTGGGCAACTACAACCAATGTGAGATTTCATCAGATTGCCCAGATCCCCAAAGGAGAGTGAATAGGCAATTCTGTACACTATGTCCTACATCTCCTGCCAGTTCTAGCCACCAAAGGAACTTTATAAATCAAATTTCATACACACACATTTACGCATACACCTAAGTATGTATAGATCCACATGTACTTAGAAGTCACACTCCCATGGCAGACCCGTTGTCCACCCTGAATCCCGTGTCTAAGTTACAATTCAGAAAAAGCCTGAGAATGGTGTGTGTGTGTGTTTGATGAGAATTATTGATCAAGTACTCTGCTTAAGCCCTACAATACAAAGAATGCTTCTTGCAACCATCTGCTATAATCTAGGGGGAAAAGCAAAAAAGAGGAGACTGAATTATTACTCTAAGGACCTAAAGACACCAACCATGCCGGGTCTGCTCCATGGACAGGCCTCAGTAGAGGACCAGAGGGGTGGTGTTCGGGAGGATGAAGGCAGCAGGGAGGGCAGGTAGAGCTGGATTCATCACAAACCCTACATCATGCCAATACCCAGCTATTTACTGATTTTAGAGAGAAGCCTCTCTCCCTCTGCTCTCAAGTTTCTGTGAGGACTATTAGAGACACCTCCCAACTTTTCTTCTGGGTACTGACTCACTCCTCCTGGGAAGAGGACACAGTATCTGATGTTTGTGAAGGAGCTGGGTGTGCTTGCCTCAGCCCTGCTGTGTCTGTGGGTCATTGATGCCTCTCTGGCCTGCACTCAGCACGCAGGTATTTTTAGTTCATTCTCATGGAAGGTGACAAGGACATGTGCAGTCAGCGGGGGAAGGGGAGTTCCATTCAAGGGGGTTGCACTGGGGATCCTGAAAATACCTACAGATTCAAGTTCCACTCTTTAGATTTATTGATAAGTTGGATTTAAAAAGAAAAATCTCAATGTGGACATTCCTTTGTAATATTTTCCACTTAGTTACCACTTTGGGAAGCAAAGACAGAGGTGTTATTGTTTCCCTGAAACTCAACAACTGAATACTCATTAGGTATAACACAAAAAGTTCAGCAACCTGAGTTGCTTATTCATCCACCCTCCAACACTGAAGACAGACTTTGTAAGCATATCTGTATCTCTGTAGGCCAGGGTACTACTGTGGATTCCGGTCTGAAGCTTAGCAAGTCAACTTTGTAATGAATATATCCCCATTTTCTGTATGGCAATCTAGTGTCTAGTTCAGTCCTTTTCCCCCTGAGGCTGGTTTCCCTCTCCAACCCCATAGTCACTTTATTGTCTGGGTTCTGGTTAGGGTCAAGGTGCCAAAGGAGTTAGAGGAAGGAGCTCACGTCTGCTGTCACTCTGGGGTGCTTGTCATCATAGCCAATGCCAATGCCATCTGTATGCATAGCTGTCATAATCTGCTGCCAATGTGGGGACATTTGACCTTGATATAATTTCTCTTGTACCTTTGATCACCTTACTAGGAAGCCATTGCAGCTGCCCATTCTTTCTCCTAGTCCTAATCAAGCAAAGAGTCCCTTTTTTTAAATCTAAAATAAAGCTTTTGCTTCATTATATTTCTTCCTTTTTTTTTTGGTACCAGGGATCGAACTCAGAATCTTGTGCTTGCCAGGCAGGCGCAGTGCCACTGAGCTACATCCCCGGCCCTTCATTATATTTCTAATCAAGATGTTTTGTCTATATCTTGGATTCCTTTGGTCAGTTCGGTGGTAAAAGAATATCTGAGAAGTCTGCTTCCCTGCCACATCAAGCTCTGGAACAGAATCAGCCGTATAGAGTGTAATTTTAGCTGGTGAGCAAAGCTTTGCAAGCAGATCATTAGGATAGGGCTGGGCTCTACACAAATATAGGTGCAGAGCTCCAAAGGGGCACAGTGGAGACGGAGGGTTAGGGATGAAATCAGGTGAAGCTGATACATAATAGGCCGAGGAGATGAGAACGGCGATAATTCAGGGTGGGGAAGGACAATTCAGAAAGAGAAAACAATTACAGCGTGAGCGGCAAAGCACACCGCCGACGAGGAGCACAGCCAACGTAGGTAGAACATTGGGAGGGGCTGAGGAAGAGGGGAAAGGGCAGACATCCGGCCGTGAAATGGCACCCATATTGCTTGGGTTCCCCCTTCACAGACTAGGCTTTGCCTATGAGGCGCCAAACCTTATTCAAACCCACCTACCTGTCCTGTGCATCTTCTAGAAGAAGATACTACCATGGAATGGTGTAAAGACAAAGCTTCTATCCTTATAAAGCTAGAAGGATGTATGCAGATTAGGCATACTATTAAATATTTATAGCATGTTTATGTAAGAAAATATATAGACTATTTAATGAACTATACACAAGAAATAACCATAAAATAGGGTCAAAAGTATAGTAGAGACCTAAGGAAAATAAATCCCAACAAATCAGGACTCTAACATGTCAGCCAACCCCAAACACACCCCAACAGTCAGAAATTTCAAATTACCAATGCTATAGATTAAATATTTTACTTTGCATTCAGACATTGACAACCAACACTGACATTTAGACAGAAATGACTTTGCTTATTTCTCCTCTCCTTACATCAAGAGAGGGAAGACAGCACGGGAAGAGCACAAGCTTTGAAGTCAGACATACTCAAGTTGTAATTTACCACTTCATGCCCCACATTCTTTCCACCCTGAGATCCCTGTTTACTTATTAGTAAATGAGGACAAAGATGCCTCTTGCTAGATTGGTCTGAAAATAGAAATGCAAAGTCAGTAGCTGCTTGGAATGTGGCAGTTTTTGTGATTGTAGTTGCTCTACTTGCAAAGCAGTGACTGCCTGGTGTAGGACAATGGGAATGGGGAGAAAGAGGTACTAATTCCAGGTATTGTCGTGTGTCAAAAAGTCCCTGGATTTGATCACTGTTTAGACAAAGAGAGGGGAGGATTAAAAACAGAGTCTGAGAAACTCAGAACATGAAGGGGCCTTTAAATATAGGGAACACTGTATAAATCCTGTCACATCCTGCCCCCTTGTGCAGAAAGATCACCTTTGACGAATACAAACACAGAACTGGGTTCCAACCGACCTTTGTGAGGCATCAGGTACAGGAGGGTGAGAGGAGAAAGGAAGGCTTGGGATTGACCTTTCTGCAGGATCGGAGCACTCCATCAACAATCGCTCTTTGTCCTCCGATCTTGCCTGATGGCCAGCCTGAGATTTGCTGGAGATTGCCTTTCAGCTGGGGAGCTCCCTCCGATGTTATCAGAACAGGGAAAGGGGCTGGCTGTGAGTGACCTTCTATACATCCTTGCAAACAGGGCACAGGGACAGCTGGAGCCAGGCCCTCTGCCAACCTGAATGTCAGAAGCTGAACCAAGGCTGCGCTCTAGGCTGTCCTGAAAGAATGACATTTAAACTGTGTTTAAAAAAAGAGTAAAAAGAAACAAGTGATACTAATTTAATAATTTTTTTATTGAGCCCTATCTATCCAAATAGTATTTTTCAACATGTTTTCCTAGCTACCTTTCAAGGACCACCAGCCACCTGTGGATAGTGGTTACCATGTCAGACAATGTGCATTTAGGCAGCTTGGACCAAAAGAAGAATTTCCAACACTGGATCAGCGGCAAAAATGAAGTTGTAGTTTTAGCTTGAAGTATGTGAATAAGAGGCTCTGTTACAATTTAAATTTATTAGCATTTGCTTGACTTTTACTGGCTAATCAGACCACAAATTGAGTTAACTGTAACTTCTTGTACCCCCCTCTCAGTCTCTTTTTCTATTTTCTTTTACCCTGATGCCTGTGAGGAAGGAAGTCCTTAGAGAATAAGAAAGCAATGGCTTGGTCAAGTACATGCACCCTTGTTCAAGAGGAGTCGGGGCAAATCAGTTGTTGAATCTGGGTAAACGGGACCACCAGCCTACACAAAATATTTTCTACCTTTCATTAGCTAGAGTGGCTGTCTACATTTTTTGTGTTTACTAGGTAATTGCTTGCTGTTCAGCTTGTTTATGACCAAGGATTTGAGCTAAATTTGAATGCAGCTGACTGCTCCATATGAACTGATCCTGGACGCCCTCGACCATGCCAGGCAAATGAGGGGCAACTGATTCAACCTTGCACTTTGAACAAGTTTTTAGTTCCATGCTGGATGTGGTAACATCATTCGTTGTTCTTTTTGGAAACTATCATTCACTGAGGTGGGCAGATCTTACCAAAGTTGACACGTTTCATCATTAAAATAATTTTTTAAAAAATCACATTTGTTAATATCATTAGTGTTTGCACCAGAAGAGTCTCTGAATAGTGGAAAGCTGTCAAAAGCAAAATACAAGAAGCAAATAAAAAATTTGCAAAAGTTTTCCAAAATTCTAATTTTTTTTAAACACTTGAGTTTTATTATTGGCAACAAAACAGTGTTTCCCTTGAAGTGACAAACTCATTTTGCCCCTTTCTTAGAGGATGTCTACTAAATATGTATGCCTACATAATCATAATTCGTCAGTCATCTTTCAGGTATAAAAAAGGAGTTCCATGAGAAGAACAGCAAGTAGGCCAATTACCCAAGTCTTTTGAAGGTCACTATCTTACTTCAGCACTTTGAGCCTACTGTCCATATCATTGCACTGAATTTTAAAAAGTGCACTCACATGTTGAGATTTAAAACAAATAGGTTTTACTTTTTGTTATATTCTGAAGTGAAAAATAGCTTTTTCTTTGTTTTACCAGGGATTGAACCCAGGCCCTGCCCACTGAGTTACATCCCCAGCTTATTTATTTACTTAGTTACTTATTTATATTTGTATTTTGAGAGAGGACACTAAGTTGCCTGGGTTGGTCTCAAAGTTTTAGTCCTCCTGCCTCAGCCTCCCAGAGTGCTGGAATTACAGGCATATGCCACTAACCCTAGCTGCATTTTTTAAAAATGGGAGTGAAGAATACAAGGAGCCCCCTCACAGTTTGGTGTTACTACCTTGACTCACACTCAAGGTCCCAGGAGTTCACTACCCATTGCTTTCAAGAATATTAAACAGAGCAATGAGATGAGGAGATACTTTCTATGCCAGATCCCTCCAGCAGCAGCCGTGGGCTGTGGGGAGGAGAAATTGGGCAGGTAGTGACAGGAGAAGGATGGGTGGCTGTTGGGGCCCTCAGAAGGAGCAGCGAGCACCAACAATTGGCAGATGCTCGCTGCTCCTGCTGTGGGTTTGCACCTGGCCAGGCTGGACCTGCCAGCCCAGGGTGGTGTCTCCCATATGCTGGTTTGCATACAGGTCAGTGCAAGGCACTGGGCTGCCTGTTCCATCCTTCCCTAGTGCTTCTAGGGCATCAGCAATGCATGTGTACAGCAGCTGGAGGACCCTTCTTTGAAGCCCTCCTCTTGCATCCATAATTACAGGTTTATTTCTTCCACTGTCCACCACAGAGGGGAGAAGGCTACTCTTTTCCGATGTGGCCCTGACATCAGTAGGAACTTCCAGAAGGCAAATTTGGTCCCCAGTCCTTTGCTTCCTCCACCCTGTCACAGCGTCCTCTGCATCTGGCTTTTGTACACCTATGCACAAACATACCAAACACACACACACACACAACACAAATACACACAACTAATTGACCAGTCCTTTTTTCCCCCAGATTAGACACAGCTTCCCTCAGGAGGTCTGCTGACTCCTCCTCCTGTGTCTGGACCTCTGCCCTTCTTAGGGCCTTTCACAGTCCCCGCTGTCATGGGCTATGGGAGGCAAAGCTGTGTCTGCTTTGTCACGTTTCTGTGCCAAGACCCAAGAAATCCCAAGCACTGGTATCTGTCAGCATAAGTGGGTGTGACCCGGCTCTGCGGGCACAGCCTGGCTTGTGGCTTCCTAAGAGCTCAGGACCTGCACCCTGCAGTCTCAGGTCAGAACCCGGCCACATAGCTGTTGGCTGCAGAGAGCAAGGTCTGGGACAGCAGGATCTGGAGCCAGCCCCGCTGGGTTCCTCAGCCAAGCTCCATTCAGCCTCACTCAGCATGACTGGTCCCACTGTGCCGAAGTCCAGGTGCCTCTGCGGAATGGGATGACACTGGTGCCGACTCCTAGGGTGGTTGCACGAATGGAAGAATGCCATGCACAGAAAATTCCCCCACAGCACACAGTCATTCGAGAGAAAATGCGGCGCTTCTTTTGTTAATCTTGCCACTTGCATCTCTTGGTGCCTTCTCTCTTTGACCATTCATTATGGCCAGTGCTGACTCCACCTCTAAAAGGCCCACATTTCATACTCCTGGGGACCTTGAGCTACAACTATTATTACTGCTGCCACCTGGCCCTGTTGCCCGGATCCTTCAAATGACCCTAGCGGCCTCTCAGCCGAGTCCCAACTCCTGCCCTGTGGGTGCCTGTGCTGAGGTGGGCCAGGGTGGAGATGATGGGTGGGAGCTGTGGAGGACTGGCATCCTCAGCAGTGGCTCTGCCCAGGAGCTGGTGTCAGGCAGACCCCTCGGAGACACGCGAGCTCCGTGAATTGGCTGCCCCCATTCTTCTGATATATGGGTGGGGAGACTTGAGCTATGCAATGGTTCTTCTGACCCTGTGTCTTGCAGGCCACCCACCTGAAGGTGCAGCTAGGCACAGGCTGGGCGACATTCCTAAACCTTCTTTTAGACTGGAGAGTTGGGAGAGGGGTGGCGGCGGGGGCACTGAGTCAGCCAGCGGGCACAGGTGGAGCCTTTCTCCTCAGGTGAAGAATGTGGTTGGATTCCCGTGGCCCCCAGGGCCCTCTCAATTTCTTGACCCAAGCAGCTCCTGACCTGGCTGTGCCCCCGAGGTGAGCAGGTAATCCTCGCCCCTTCACAGCCTTCATTCTCACCCATTCAGCAACCCAGGACCTGCTCCTGCTGCCCAGGGGCCAGGTGAAGCTTATTGTCAACACCCTTTCTCTGTCCTTATCTCTGATTGCAGGAGAAAGACTTTGCCATTCAGTTTCTTTTTCCCTAGGCAGCAGCCAGCAGGAGGGGGGTGGGCTTTTAGTCCTAAGAGCCTCTAGAGGCCAGTGCTCCAGAAACTCCATTACAGGGAGGTCTAAGACTTGGGGCCAAAGCATCAGTGGAACAATTAATATTTGCATAAAGCTTTGGTGGGTAACCAGCCACCTTCCAAGCATTGCCATACCTGAAAAGTAGAGGAGACTAACCCCAGCACTTAGCTCTCATGCCTAAAGTTAGGAAGCTTGACTCTCTCATAGCATCCACTCCACAGGATACAAAACAGAGATGTAAAGGCCCCAGATATACAAAGCTGCTGGTCCGTGTGCTCAGACCCAGCTTCCTTCCTCCCTCCATTCCTCCCTTCCCCCTCCCTTCATCCCTTCTTTCTTTCCTTCTTCCTTTCTTCCAATTTTTAATGAGTACAGAAGTCCCCAAATGTAGGGGTTTGATTTAAGATTTTTCAACTTTACCATGATGCAAGAATCATACATTTTCAAGTAGAACTGTACTTTGAATGTTGCCAGTGATGTGCAATATGATCCTCTCGTGATGCAGGGCAGGAGGGAACTGCAGCTCACAGTCCATCACTGCACCATGAAGACAGCCCACACCAGAGTGTACTGTGTTGCTAAGCCATGGGGCTTGGTGCGTTAGATATAGTCAGTGTATTTTTGACCTGCCATGTTTTCAGCTTGCGAAGGATTTGTTGGGGCAAGGCCCTGTCATGAATCGGGGAACATCTGTGTGTGCTAAACGCCCAGCATCACAGTTGCTGAGGTCATCATGGGGAAGAAAAGACCTTCCCTTTCATGGTGTTTGCTGTACCGAAATTCTCCATGCTGGAGAGTTCCTTTGGGAAATTTTAGTTCTTCATGTATCTGCAACTTTAAACACCAAATTTTCTCACTTAGTCACTATAGGCCATGTTCTGACATTTAAAATTTACTTTAAAATAATTCCGCATAGACAGTGTGATATACTATGCTGTATGTATGTATTCTCTAGGTTCTTCTAAGACTTTTCACTTAACACTGATGTTCCCAAGATTCATCTCAAGAGTCACATGTAGCCTTAGTCCATCATTTCTCTGGTGGAAGAGTAGTGCAATGTAGAAACAGACCGTGAAATGATCCATTCTATTGGTGGACACTTAGCTTGCTTCTGATTTGAGCCTACTATGAAGCATCACTGTCATGAACATTTTCAAACATGTGTCTTGATGGACATGCACAAAACTGTTTTGTGAACTGTGGATGGTGACTCAGTATTTAAAAATAATAGTTAAGAAAAGTTATTTTCTTTCATATTTAAATCGATAATCTATTTCAGTTTTTCTTTTATTTTTAGGGGGTTTTACTTAATTCAGTTTTTTAATCTGCTCTTTGATTTTCAACCTTCTATTACTGAAGTCTTATTATTCATTTTTATACGCTCATATGATAATTTGACTTGAAATGTATTTGCATCTTCAGTCCTGCTACCTGCTATTCTTGCAGGATTTTGCTGTGGTGCATACTTCTATGTTGATTTGATTATTTTTTTGGCTAGATAATTTTAAATGAAAGTTCCTTCTCTGACACTTAATCTTGAACATTTGATGCCTGGGATGGAGATGGTTTTTCCAGGGTGGATTTGCATTTGTTTCTGTCAGTGTGGAACAGTTTTAGATTCTAGGATTGAGGTGTTTTGAGCATCCAGGTGGTAGGAGAGCATTCCTGAGTTTGGATGTGTAGTGGAGATAATTCCCTGTACCTTTATCTAAAATCCAGAGTGTGGTACAATTGGTTTTATTTCATGTTGAAGATGTGCCTCTCTGGGGTTCTGCCTCTATGGAGAGATCTGCTACTGGACTACCTAACCTGAAACTCTTTCTCATTTCCTGAAAGAGCTACACAGTGGTCTAGAAGTTAGCACTTTGACAGTTAGTCCCAAAGGATATGCACTTAGTTTAGTGAATAATGAATATGCACTGTGTGGCAGCTACCATACTCTGTACTGGGAATATACAAGGACAATCAAATTCTCGTATCAAAGTACGATTGGGAAGTTGAAAATAAAGTTTCTCCACCAAATAAATTTAAATAAGTACTAGAAAAATATACACTCAAGTCTTTATGACATATCATGGAGGGGGAATTAATTTCAATTGGGAGGATGGTGTTTCCATTGGGTCTTAAATGATGTTTTTCAACAAGCAAAGGTTAAGAAAGGACATTCTAGACAGAAAGAACAAACAGCTTGGACAGTGGCTGGGAGAGGTACAGAATGGTAAAGGTGAAAGTTGTCTTGACAATTGAGTATAGTTCTGGCTTGGGATGCAGTGGAAGAAATAGAGATTCTGCAGCCAGACCAGTGTGATTTTGGCAGGTATGATGAACTTAGGGTGCAGCTTCTCACTTGTGAGATGGAAGTAACAACATTTATAGCATTTTTGTGGGCATTTACTTAGCAAGTACTTCAAAAGTACACCTTCTACAGTGTAACATCTACATTTAAGAGAAGAGGAAGCTAAGGCCCAGAAATATTATGACTTTCCTAAAGCCACAAGACTTTTTCCCCATTATATTTTATTTTTAATGTTAACTTAAGATATACTCACACTGGTTCCTTTTCAACAAAAGTTGAATCTCCTTTTGTTGACTCGCTATGCCCACACATTAACTGTTTAAACACTTTGGCTGATAGATGCATAACTGGTTGGTTGTTTGGCCCAGCCAACAGAATTACAGCCATCATTTTCGGGCTTATCTCAACTGTCTTCTCTTCTTGCTAGGTGTATTAGTCAATTTTCCTGTTGCTAGAACAAAATTCCCACTACTTAAAGGAGGAGAGATTTATTTTGGCTCACGGTTTAGTCCAGTCAGCTGGCTCCATGGGAAAAGCACCATGGTGGAAGGCACGGTGGAGGAAATCTATTCACTACCAGGTGGCCTGAAAGTGCAGAGAGATAAGGAAGGGGATGCGGACAAGAACACATCCTTCTAGGTCACACCCCCAGGGACCCGCCGTCCACCCAGGCCCCATCTCCTCACAGGAAATAATCCACTGATGAGCATTGTGACCCAATAATCCAATCACCTTCCAAAAACCCACTTCTGAGTGCATAAGACTTTTGAGGGACATATTAGATCTACAGCATTAACATTGGTTTTGAATTCTTTTATACTGAGAGAAGCTGGACTGATTCTTGCAAACACTGTTAGTGTTAAGTGAAATAATGATCTTCTCTAGAAAAACCATATATATTCACAAAGAAGGTTTGCTTTGCAGCATGGTGTGAAAGCTACACAATCCACAAGAAGGACATGAAAGCAGAGTGTCTCATTTTAGTAGACAGATTGAAAAGTGACAATTTCCTCTTGGTGCTGAAACTTAATGAGTTAAAACAATTCAGGTGTGTTCTCTTATAGTTCTGGAAGACTGAAGTCTAGAAGGAGGCTCATAGAGCTAAAATTAGGGTGTTAACTGTGACGGTTCCTCCTCAAGGGTCTGGTAGAGTATTTGTTCCTTTCCTTCTCCCTCCTGGAGGCCACCAGCATTCCCTGGCCCATGACATCACTCCAGCCCCTTTTTTCTGATGTCACATCTCATACTTCTTTAGGTAAATCTTTCTTTGCTCACTCTTAGAAGGATACTTCTAATCATATTTAGGTCCCTTCTAGATAATCCAGTATAACTGCTCCATCTCAAAATCCTTAATTTAATTAAAATCCCTTTCACTATATTCAGTATCATTCACAGGTTCTAGGTATTAAGACATGGATATCTTTGGGAGCCATTGTTCAATCTCTTACCTCAGTGTTTTGTTTTCTGCTGGGCATGAGAAGATATCATAAACCTTTCCCTCGCAGGATTCTCATATATGATCTCATTCCATCCCCAGAATGACCCTATGTCACTTTATGGAAGAGAAGACTAGGAGAGCCGATGCTCAGAGAGGTGAGGTGGTTTGCTCAGTGTAGTGCAATGAAGTCAGGAATTTTGTAGCTGAGTTCCCAGGACTCCTCCCTTGTCTATATTCTCTTGAGCAAACAGGGTTACAGCCAGACACCCCATTACCCAATTAGAGCCATGATAGAAAGGGACCAGTACCCAGACCAGTACTCAAATGGCATTGGTTCTCAGAATTAAAAAATAACAAGTTCTTGGGTCTCAGCAATTTGGGCAGACTAATAAAAAGGGATTATGAGACTCTTAGTTCTCCTACTTCTGCAAATAGGAGAGAGATGGATTTTTCTATGGAGATTTCAAGTGTGACCTCTGTACCACAGGTACATAGTCCTACATGATTGAAATATAGTCAAAGAAGTAGAATATGATTTGCCCAGAAAACTAACTTTCTAAGTGCTCTTTCTCATAGAGGAAAAAAATTAATTTCCAAAAGTAAGCTAGCTGAGACTAATTTATTTAGGCATAAGATTATGACTGATGGACTCTTTTTCTCAGTTCTGTGTAGTTCATGTCAGTAAGTAATAATTTTAGGGCTGTTTAGACAGCAGACTGAGATAAATTACACATAGTAATTGGATGGCACTTGAATCATAATCAAGACAAATAGTTGGCTAAAATGCCAAAGGGATGACTAGGAACATTCATACATGAACTTACCAGATCAGCGAGTTAGTGTATTTTTAGACTGAATTCATTGGTATTAGTATGGCCTCAGACAATTCAATCAATAAATGAAATGAAGTCAAACCAGTGCATATGAACTCAGCAGTAAAAAGTTCATCAAATAGCTGAGTATCAAACAGTCAGCCTCTTTGACTTTCTTCCTCACTTGCAATCATTCATTAGGGGCTGTGTCGACCCAACTCTGTTTACTGGTGTTACTGTATTCCCAATTCACCAAGCACTCCCATGGTCTTGCACTTTTCTACCCGAACATCTTGAAGACAGGGCATCAGGATGTGAGGCAGTGTGTTGGCTGGAGTAAGGGTACAGACGAGGGAGTCATCCCCTGATGGGTCTAAGTCCTAGCTCTCTGTGTAGGGTACCATGCTGTGAGGTCTTCACGAAGCCACTTTACATCTCAAGGACTCAAATTTCTTATACAGGAAATGGGAAATAATAATAATAGTACTGTGCCCCCTTTAATATTTGTGAGTATTAAAATGGTAATTCATATAAAGCACATAGAATAGGATGGAAAACATAAAAGTCACCCTGCAAGAGAGTTAGTTATTAAAAGGCAAATGTGTATGCTCTTGAAGTAGTGAGGAAAACAGGTTACCCACAGAATGCAATCCAAAATAAAAAGGTAATTCTTAGACTATCTTAGGCTCATGATATCGGAAAGTTCCAGTGCTTATCATTGATAAAGTAATATTTACCTCTTTTGAATGGCATTAGGACCTCAGCTGTGAGTGTATGGTTACCAATGTACTCAAAACATGGTGCTTCTTATACCTCGTAAAACTATACATACATTCAGCTCAATTGAATGAATGAAGCTTTAAAAGTTTATCACCTCCAAGCTTTGGCAATTGTGTACATGTTGTATGTTAACCAAACATTAAACAGGGCTGGGTTAGGGCCATTGGAAAATCTGAGGATTGGAAACCACCTGCTACATTTAGCTTTTCACCTAGAAAGTTATCTAAGACTCTCACATTTCAGTAAGCTCTGCTTCTGCCAGGTAGGTTGGTAGTTAAGAATCCTGTCTTCTTTATGTTTACAAAACCATGACTCTCCAATTAGCACATAATTCACTATAGGTTCCCCAGAAAGCAGAACAGTGTAAGCTTTGATGGAGAAGTAAGGTGATGGGGACCAGGGCTGAGTCACAAATGGAATACGGCATGGGAGGTGTGAGCTAGCCACCAACATAGGAGATGGTTCTCTTGATCCCACCAGCATTCTGAGAATCCCCATGAAATTCATCTCAAGGTTGTCCATAGAGAGCATAGGGGGAAACTAACACAGTGGCTTCTGTCTGCAGTTGGTCAGTTTGGGCCCAAGGGATATGAACTCTTTGCACCCTGGGTCAGGCTGGTAATGGTCACAGAGAAGGGCAGGAGTGGGAGTGAGTAGCAAAGGTCTGTTATGACAGATTGTCAGTCACACCTATGTGAAGCTCATCCTAGCAGTTAGGGCACGGGGACTGAAGAGATGCAAACACAGAGAATATTAAAAAAC
Source organism: Heterocephalus glaber (assembly GCF_000247695.1). Next base: position 3,523,608 of record NW_004624826.1, on the reverse strand, counting down.
ACACCAGAGGATGGTTTAAGGCAAACCTAGGTAAAAAGCTAAAACACGTGCACTGTTTTGTCACTGAATAGAGGACTCTGAGAAACAATATGCAACCAGATCCTGATAAATTTGCATTTTTTCCACTAGTGGACACAAAACTAAAACTAAATCACGCTCCTCGAGGCAGTTCCTGCCTCCATTGTGCAGTTAAAGCATCTGTTACATTAAATAGCTGTACCCAACCCAGTACCAGCTGATACGAGTTTGGTTTCCAGCTGAGTTCATATTAGCACTCTTCTTTCTTGATGGAGCCTGGATCGCCACCTTCCCATTCCAGTATACTGTGCCCTGGGCCTCTGGACCTTACTTGATGGACAGCTGTGAATGTCCCATGCCCCTGCCCCATCTGGTACGTTGCTGGGGCCCATCCAAACCCCTCCCATGCAGAGCTCACTCTGCTCTCCTGACACCATGCAGTGCCAGCATCTCATGATGGAGAATGATGTGCCCAGCACGACCTTCTGCTCAGGTGCTCACATGTATGACATTCCTCCCCACCTCTGTGCCACCCTACAAATGTGCTGCCCCCATTTGAAAATGCCTTCCCATTCTCTCATATTCCATGAGCTAGCTACAGGCTCCTGGTTTTCAAGATGCCACTCTGCACTGGCCCCATCAAACAATAGTCCTTTCTTTTCTCAGAATCATAGCGACACTAGGTCTATATCCAGTCTCTATTTACACTACATCTGACGAATCACTCATGCCATTGGTGCGCTGGTCAACCAGCTCTCCCATTGAAAAAAAAAAGTCTTATTTTAGCATTTACCAGTTTCCATGAGGTCAATACTCTCACCGTGGTGAATTTCAAGTTGCCAACAGTTTAACAACCAGTTTGCAAGATTCCCAAATATTTAACAATGGGCTCCCTGCTGAGGATATCACTGATTCATTTCTCTGATAAATTTGATCACAACTATTGTTTTAACCACTCGGTCTAGTTGTACTTAGTACACTGTACTGTGGGCATTTGATTATTGGCCTCAATAAGAGCTCAGTCTCACTCAGGATAATCCCCCCTTCTTAAAATGAATTGATGAGAGACTTTGATTGAGCCTGAAAAATCTCTTTTGTCATATGACATATCATAACCACAGCAGTGACATCTCATCAGATTAACGGGTTCTGCACACATCAGCAGAAGGGTATTGAACACACGTGAGAATTACTGGGAGTTATCCTAGAATTGTGCCTCCCATAGTACAGCTACTAATAGTATTTACCTCAAAGGGTTATGAATTATACATGAATTGTATTCAGAATAGTTCTTGATGCATAGTAAATGCTCAGTAAATGTTAGCCAAAGGCATTACTAAATGAGAATTTTTTTTTTTTCCAGAGAAGGTTTTTGGATTATTTATCTTGGCTCCAGAGTTAGGTATCATTGGGAACTCCTGAGATGTTTGTTAAGTGAATGAATAAATCTCTCACATACAAATACAGGTATAAAGTATAATATTTTCCCAGTATAAGCAACTTTGAATATCATTTAGTCCAATATCTGAATTTTAAGTATCACAAAATCAAGGTCCAGTTTGGTAGTGACAGTATAAGGTTATTGATCAAAGGCAGAACATGGACTAGATAACAAACCTCAGATCCCTTGTCTAATATGTTTACTGCATTCCCTGTGTGCTGCATAACTCGACCTGGAATTGTCTTCTCAGGTGTTCTCGAAAGACTCTCAGCTGCTCAGGGCAAAGGGAATTGTTCACATTTTAGTGCATCTCCTTGTAGCACCTGGCTTACAACCAAGCAAACAAAGGGCAAGTGGACTGGATTATATTAGTTTGAGGCATTCTGGGAGTGATTTGAACAGAGAACCAGTTAGGACACCAGCGACAAATTCTGCTTCTCTCCATTACCACAAGATTCCTGGTGTGATCATGAAGGGGAGGCAATGACTTTAGGGTTAGACTGACTGGTCTTTAGACAAATGTCAGTACAGGGTTTTCCAAGCCATATTTATGCACAAAGCAGGTCTAAAGACATTAATAAGAATTATTCCTAGAGAATATTGCTTATGTACATCTCCCTTCTAGCCCAATACTCTTCCATGATTCATTGTATTCTCTAACCCTTCTATATTTTAATAATTTCTTCACTGTGGTATATCTCTCCTACTAAGATACAAGCTCCCTGTGGGGAGAGGTTGTTGTTTGTTTTGTCCCTGCTATTCCAGCTTCTGGAACAGTGCTTGGTCTAGTGCAGATGCTCAGTAAATACTTTTTGAATCAGAAAACGAAATGGACTTGGGAAAAGCTGTGTTGAGAGAAATTACACTGAATTATTCCTTCGTGAATATTTCAGACTCTCCAGTGTGGGATGAGGTACACCATAGCCTTTTCCCTGAGTGAGCAACATCATATCAAAGAATGTTATTCTGCAATTGAGGAAGCACTGAGATTCTTATTTTTCCAGTGGGGAAACAGAGGCCCAGGGAGGATAAGGAGATTATTAGGGTCCCACAGCTCTTGCTTTGGGCTGGAACCTCAAATCTGTCAACATTTAGAGCACTGCTCTTTCAACTACACTACCTGAGGCATCATTAAATTAATTTCTCTGTCAGATAATGTTTTAATGGTTAGCTTGGTCCAAAAATCTCTTATCAGGTGGGAGCATGAAACTTGATAGAATAGTTCCCAACTATAACGGAAGCACATAAGATAACTAAATGGACATATAGATCAAATCTCAGTATTAAAACAATAATGCCATTAGTTATCTAAATTCCTTCCCTGTAATGGAATTTAATTATGATTACACTCACCTAAAGTTGCATTTTTCAGGAATTTAAAGAGAACATATCAGGCATCTAACCTCTATGATGAATTTGAAAGTAAGAGAAAAATGTAATGAACACAGGAAGGAGAGAGATCTCTGTCTCTATTTTTCGTACACATACACTTATTTTAATTCATTTGTCTGCAGATTCTGGGACTTTTGTGGGTCCTCTTTTAGAGGTGAGAATTCTTTGGAGGGTAGGAGTGAGGGGAGGTAGAGGGAGAGTAGATCTAGAAGTATCTCGCTCAGGTTCTTCTGACCCTACCACTGCTGTGAGGAATTGGCAGATCATTTCCTTGGGTCTTGAGGACCAGTAGGAAAAAGTCATTTTATTCCTAAGAATGGTCAGTAGAGCTGCTGAATGTTTTTCTCTCCTGTGTTGTAATAGCCAGGTTAGATCTAAGCTTAACCAGTAGGGCAGCAGATCTCAAACTTCAGAGCGCACCAGAATCACCTGGAGTGCTGGGCAAACATTCAGATTCCAGGGCATTCAGATTAGAGGCCCCTGTATCAGAGCCCCAGGACGGGAATCCCAGAGTCTGAATCTTTGTACACAAATCTAAAGATCCTGATGTGTCTAAACTGAATATCATGCTTTTAGAGAAGCACTGTTCTCAAATTGCAGGATCTTCATTTAACTTTGGCAAAAAAAAAAAAAAAAAAAAATGTGTTTTCAAGACCAGGCTGTCAATGTGCAGTCGTATTGTAACTTAACTGAGAACACTTACGGGGGTAGGGAGAAAAAAGTAAGATTGGCCCTTGAGAAAAGCAATCTACCTCAAGTCTGCACACCTGAGCCATGATCACGGACTCACTGCTTTGAGGCCCAGATGGAGACAGAGGGGCAAGGAGAAAGGATCACATGGGTCCCAGATGAATTGGTGGAGCTACACTTGATTTTCAAAGCCACCAGCTAGGTTGGTATAATTTATTCTCCATTTTCCAAAGGAGGAAAATAAGGCCAATGACATATTTAAGGACAGACAGCTACTGAATATTAGGAGGGAGAGTTGAAGCCAAGGCCTTGATTATCATATACCACACTGCTTTATGGTCAAGAGTTTCCCACGTACATACATACATACGGTTGCTCCTGCAGGTTTGGGGTTGATGCAGTAGGAAGATAAAGAAGAAGCTGAATGAAGAAAGAGGAACAATGAGGAAGACAAGTAGTAAGTCCAGAGAACTAAAATAATGAAGCATTCATGATGAGGAGGAGCACCATATTGCTAATATTTAACACAGGCATTGTTTGAGGCAGTGGCAATGGGTTTGGGGATTTCAAATTCTCTTCAGAGTACTCCCAAGTCCCCTGACCCAGGTAAAACTCCCGAGGTTAGGAGTGCATGATGTCAACTGATATAAAGGGTAAATGACTGATATAGTTCAAAGCACGTTCTGTTTGAATGTTTGTATTCTAAGAGGGGAGAATATATGAACCAGAAGGGTGTATATGTAATGGTAGAATTTCACACCACAATAGACAATTACGAATGGGTAAAGGAGCATTCTCATTACATCTTAAGGAAAAAACAGTCTCATTTTCTAAGATGCTTCCTGCTCTGCCTTTGCTTGTGGAAGAGTAGAGTGGGACATCACCTCAGTCTCATTTTCTAAGATGCTTCCTGCTCTGCCTTTGCTTGTGGAAGAGTAGAGTGGGACATCACCTAACCCCAGGTTGGACACTTTTCCAGGGGCAGGCTGAATGGTGAGCTACATCCTGAACCTTAGAGATGTATTCTGAGGCTGAAAGCAGGCTGACCTAGGGCCATTGTCTTCTGATTAATGACCCATCTCCTTTCCCACTTTTGTTTCTGTGGCCCCACAGTGGGCAAAGTCCTTCTTCCTGCTCAGATTAGCCGCAAGGCTAGCCACTGAGCGAACCCGACACCTCTTCCAGACACCTGCAGCTCTTTCATGTGGCTGGACATCCCGGCAGTCAAGGAGACCTGTGTTATCAGGAAAGCATCCCTGACCTGTACACGTTTTCTTCATTCAGTTCAACAACCTCTCCAAGCCCTTTGAGGGCTGGGGTCAATGCCTTCAACAAATGGTGTCCATGCTCCTTGAAAGGTGCCCTTAGGGAATGAGCCTTTCACCCTCTGTCATCTGATAGGAGAAAGTTTGCTTTGCTCCCCAGACAGCCTCTGCCTGAAGACACATCCCAGAGGATTCCACCCTTACACTGCCTCTTCTGGGCGCCACCAAGGGACTCAGAGTTGGCTCTTTCTCTTATTTTCATTTATGCATTCTTTGACAAATAGTTATTAAGCACTAGTGTTTGTCAGTCACTATGTCACTAAGTACTACGAGACTTTAAGAGCTCACACACTGCTGGGGGAGAGAGAGGGTGAACAGGGAATTATACTGCAGGGTGTTACATGCAGGGAGAAGAAAGACAGGATCCTGTGGAGACACATGGCAGTATGTGTGTGGGTGTTGTGCTTTATCTAGATGAGGATGTTGGAGATAACTTCCTGAAAAAGGTGTCGGATAAGCTGTGTTCAGCAGGACTACAGAGGTAGCTAAACAAAGGGAGAAAGTGTGGAGATCTGAGTCTTCCAGTTAGGGAAGCCAGCACAGGAAAAGACCCAGGGTGTTGGTTACATCATGGCAAATTCCCTAGGGACTCAACAACAAGAATGGTTGGGGGGAAGGAGGATGTTGTTGGACAAGAGGGTAAAGAGGAGCCAAGGGCCTCATAAGCTTTGTTAAACATTTGATTTTTATCTTGAGCCCACTGCAAGGTCAGTTCAAGTACTCACGTGATTCCTTGTGCCTGTGTCATAACCAATGAGTGTATGAAAGACGGCTCCTTCCCCTCTTCATCTCCAAACCCTCCATGGGCAAGGGAACTGTGTACCAGCTTCTGAGAACCTTGATTCATCACAACATCCCCCCAGTAGCTCCAGGAACAGACAGAGAATTCTCTACTTTACCACCATTTTACAGATTTCAAACCAAAATTCAACAAGATTAATCAGCTTGGCTTAGATCACATGAGTATTAAGTAGTAAGGACAGGACATAAATGCACGATAGTGGTAAATAACAGTAAATTAGGTGAATCAGAAAGGATTTACTAAGTTACCATGAAGCTAATAAAATTTAAATCTCAAATTTCCTTATTTCCCCCTATCCTTCAAAGATCCTTAGAGAGGTCCCATCAATGTGTTTATGTGCTCCTGGGGCATTTGTAAAGTTTGCATAAGTAATCTATTTAAATGCCAATCAGTTCACACCCTCTCTTTCTACATTCATTTTCTCTTCGTTGCATTTCCAGTGGTCTTGAGTAGTGCTGGTAGGAGCCCTGAGGAATTCTGAGATTTGCTTGAGGGGCAGTTGAATTGGGGTTACATCTACTTTGTTTACCATTAGTATTTTCCACAGAATTTCTGTCTATAGTTAAGCCTGCCAAGCTGGTCTAGCAATGGCTTCCAGAAACACTCCTACTGTTGAAATTCCAATTCACTGCCAAAACAAAGATGTGGACCAGAAGTTACAACTTGATTGGTACCAAAGAGTATGCGGGTCATGAAAGAAGAAAAAAACTTGGAATATATAAAACAAGAATTTTCTTTGGAAAAGTCTTACAAACATTAAATTGTAAGTGGAGGAACCTGGCTCTTTTCTCTGACTAATCAAAGTGAAGTTTTTCCCAGGCATATAGCATCATATGTAGAGTACGTGTGCAAGTGTGTGTATGTGGGTGTGTGTAATGCAAACTACATGACAGAGGATTTATCAGAGTTCCTGATTTCTGTGTTTACAGGGAGACCCCATGGCTATGGTACAGAAATGAAGCAAATCTGTATGTCTACATGTTCTGTGCAACCCAACTTTCAATAGTAACAAACAAATTTTTAACTTACAAAGCTAAAAGAAAGACTAAATTATCATTTTATTCTCTTTTGTAGAAAATGTTACCTCAATACATACATGTGCAAAATAGTACATAGTTGAAAATGTAGGGAAAATATTAAAACGGGTCAGGTGTTAATTCATTAAAATGTGTTTTTTCTGGATTTTTTTCACATGCACACATTCTGTTTTTTTTTTTTTTCTGGATTGTGATTCTTTTGCACTTGCCTGCTTTTATAATTTTATAATTACTTTTTCACTCTAAATTCACTTTCTTTTCAAAATTAAATTATAATTTTGTGGTTTTTCTTTTAAAAAGCCTTTCCCCTCCAGCTTTTCTAAATTGAATAAACTTGATCTCAGACAACCTGGATCTATTTTTTCCAGGAGTTCTATGTGAACACCTGGGCATGCAGGTCTGGTGGGGTTGAAGGAGGCCTGGATGCTTGGCTTTAAGGAAAGATGAAATTCTCTTTTAAATGTCCTAACCAGAGATGTACCAGTGGCTTTTAGCTATAAGAAAATTTTGTAGAATGAGAAGTGGACCCTACATGGCAAGAAGGAGATCCAGACAGACACAAGGGTCTGGTGCTCCCCCAGGACAAAGGGAGTAGAGTAATGGTAAGGAGGGGACTTTGGGGGGCTTTCCTCATTAAGATTGGGGAGTGGTTGGCCTGTTGGTCAGTGGAAGGTTCTGTTCTACCTCACACAGGAAAGACGGCCTACAATTCACTTGGAATGAAACCAGGCCCAAAGCACACTTGGGTTGCCTCTCTGACCACTGGCTGTGCCCTGTAGCACGACCCCTTCCTCTGGAACCTGCACCCCCTCCTCACCCCTACACATGCTTGCTTCACCAAGCCTCTTTTACTACACTCTTTGTGTCTTGATCCAAATGGTTTAAAAACTTGCGGTTCTAGATATTAGTCCTTTATCTAAGTAGTAGATGGTTGTTTGCTTTGCTGGGCAGAAGCTTTTTATCATAGTAAGTGAAATAAATCAGACACAGAAGGTTAAATATTGCAAAGTTTTTCTAATATGAGAGACAGTATAAGTAACTTAAAGAGGAAAACAAAAGAGAGATGGCAGGAAACAGGAAAGTAGATTCTGTAGAGATGGGAAGGGGATCAGAGGCAGAGAGGAGTAGGGAGAGTGGGAATGGGGAGTAAAAATAATAAAGATGCAATGTGTGTATGTACCAGTCTCCCTAGATGAATGTAATTATTATGTACTACAAATTGATACATATATTATTGATGGTAGGAAGGAAGTAGAAGGAAATAAGGAAGAAGGGAGGGAAGAAGAGGAATAGAAATTACCTGGGTAGCTAGCTGCTGTTCACGTTGTAAACTAAAAAAATTAAAAACACCCTACATGATCAACAATAAAGAAAATGGTTAATTATATCATGTTTTTACTATTTTTTTTTTTGGTACTGGGGATCGAACTTGGGTCCTTGCACTTGCACAGCAGGCGGCGAAACCACTGAGCTAAATCCCCGGCCCTCATGTTTTTAATATTAAGAGGGGTAATTTACAACAAATTACAATAATTACAAACCTTATGAAATTACATGGGAAAAATTAAAATATCCTCATACTATATGATAAGGTGGAATAAAATAGTATCTGCCCCAGAATGTTGACTACAGAACAATACTGAATGCGCAGCAAGATTGTAAGAGAACATTCAAAAATAGTCATGGGTGATCTCCGTTCTCCTCCCCACTCCCAATATTTCTTGCTGTTTTATTTCTTCAAGGATAAGACCAATTAAGGCAGAGGAGACAGCAAGCTGCTAGGATGCCCAGGGGACCTCCCAGAGTGCAGCTTTTGGCTATTCTCACCCAGTCGTGGTGAAGCAAGTCTGCCTCTGGTACAGGTATGGGGACATGTTTCTCAGAATGTGCCTGCAGGCCTGTAAGAAAACCAGAGGTTGTAGAGAAACTGCATGTGCCTTGTGGAGTGATCCTACAACCTTGCTGTGAGCACACTACCCTGTCTTGGTCACTTCCTTGGTGCTGAGATGTAATACCCAGCGCCCACAAGTTGAAGGAGGAAGGGTTTGTTTTGGCCCCCGGTTTGTAGAGGTCTCAGCTCATAGTCAGGTGGCTCCAAGGCAAGATGGCTTGGCAGAGGGGCGTGGCAGAGGAGAGCTGCTCACTTACTGGCAGCCCTGAAGGAAGCAGAGTCAAAGAAGGAGCCAGAAAGGGAGATACACCCTTTCAGGTCATGCCCCCAGGGACCACCTGTTCTGACCAGGACCCCATCCTAACAACAAGGGAGGTAAAAGCCCATAATAAGCAATCACCTTCCAAAGGCCCTGTCTGTGATCCCATGGGGCTGTAGGGGAACAGCTAGATATAAGCTATAACTTTTTATTCTGAGCCCAGTCTCCTGAGCCCAGACTCTTTTTGGACCTTCTAAATAAGGAGTCTGTCAATCCAAGTTTTCAAACTGCTCCAACAGGCAGTTCTGATGCACACAGGACTTGGAGAACATGTATTTTACTGAGTGGTGGGCTGTGAGAGAGAAAAAGGAATGCAGAGTTGGGTATCAGAGGATTCTGGCTATGATTCTTGGTTCTTCCCCTCATCAACCAAACAACCTAGGGCAGGGTTCTTAACTTTTTTGTCCTATATGATCTTTGTTTCTAAAATACTGATTAAAAATTCTTATTTATTGGAACATTAGGCTCATTAAAGGAAATAATACTTTTTAAATAATCAGTAGAGCATACAATATATACTCAATAATTGTTTGATACTATTATTCAGTCGCTAAGTTAGCTTTCCTATCCTATAGAAATTTAATGGGATTTCTACAAGAATCAAACACTACAGTCTAGGTAAAGCCCGCAACACTCATGTGAATACAAATGGCAATGATAATGTTTCCTCTTGTCTGGTGCAATGAAATTTTTACTACTTATAGAGTTTTTAGCCAGCCTCCTTTTCCTTTCTGAAATGTACCAAAGGTTGATTGGGGAAATACTTGGTTCCTCCCTACTTAGCATGATCAGAGGATATCACAAAGCGTCTCTTGCCCAGTGTATCTCCTTTGTTGGCTTTTCTCTTTTTCCTAACCTAAATGGCTGTCCCACAAGTCATTAATTCAGCAAAAAATTATTGAGCTCTATGTTTCAGACCCTTTGCACACTCATAGCCACTCTCGAGATAGGTACATTCGCTGTTGTCACTTTGTGGATACAGACTCCAAGCTTCAGAGAGGTGATGGCACATGCCCAAATCACAGCTGGTGAGAACGGAAAAGCCAAGATTGGTGTAGGACTGTCCTGCTTTATTTTCCTTGCAGACAAACTAGGCTCCCTGAGGGTGTGCTTTGGTGTAATCAAAGGGGCTGTGGTATTTAACTTCTGGCTTTTAATACCCTTGTTGGTTTACTTGCTTGTTTTCTTTTGATTTTCTCAAACTGTACACTATATATTGTCAAGTCTTAAAGATGGATACCTATCTGTGTGATTAGAGAGTTTGGGGCTTATTTTAATAGTTCAGAGTATAAGGTATCGGAGGCAAAGATTCTATTAAAGCTACTATATTTTGAGTACGGACCATTTGTCAAGTTGGTTGTATTTACTGTTTGTAATCATCATATCAACTCTACTAGGTAGGTTCTGCCAACTGCATTTTATAGGTGAGGACACGGAGGCTCAGACAGGTCAAGAGATTTGCCCAAAGTCACAAGCTGGTTTGTGGTAGGGTGGAAATAAATACCCAAGGTTACATGGTTCCAGTATCTGCAATGTCTCCTACAAAAGACACCAGGGACTTCTACGATGACCAAATTTCCTCTAGTCTCTATCAAGCTTCCAGTCAAGTGTTATGGTTTGGCTGTGAGGCTGGGTCCTCCCTATGCATCATAGTACACTGTGTTCTAATGATGGAGGCCAAGAAGCACCACTCCGTGCTCCATCCAGTGTCAACTCCAGGGCCAACCCGCAGCCTACAGAAGCCTGCATAGGGTTTTGGAGCTGGAAATCAGAAAGAAAATGCTCTGATGATTGCAGTGTTAATAAGGAACGAACCTAAATATGATTTGTCCCTCACAAAGGCCACTCTGTCCTCGGTGGGCAGCCTGGGGGTCCTATTTCAGCTCCGGGTCTGGCCACCCTGGCTCAGCTGCTGTCTTACCACGTGGAGCAGGCCAGGCTGGCCTGATAACATCACTCAGGGATAGAGGTGCTTTGTGTACTTCGAGGGCTCCGGTTACCTGGGGCAGGGAGGATGCAGGCTCTGGTGCCAGAGGCCAGGAGGGAAGGAATGACTAAGTAAAAACAAGCATGAAAGAGGAGTGCTTTGGAAACCCCAAAGGAAGCTTTCTTCCCCTCTGTATCCTCAAGGTGTTTCCCAAGGAGACCGCTTGGTCACTGCATCAAGTTGGGCAGGGAAAAGGAAATTGGGCGGGACTTTTCAACCATCCATCACCTATTTGTGAGTGGGTCCTGCTCATAGATGGAGGTGCGCCAGCTTGCTAGTTCAGACACCTCTGCCTCGTCCCTGTGTGATAGATCACAGGCAAACCGTCTTCCCAACCAGGTTTGGGTTCCCTGCAACTTCTTCATCGGAAGCCAGCAGCCGTGAATTTGCCTTGGAGCACAAGTCAGGTGGTTCTTCAAGCTTGCATTTCAGAGAAACTTAGCCTGGGAGGCTTTTTATCCATCTTTGTGTTCTAGAGACTCTGTTGGAGCTGCTGCTCCTCTACTGGGGGGAACCTTTCTGGGAGTGAGTAGATTCTCAGAGCCTTGGGCTGGATGCTGCAGTGCCATAAAACTGTGGGAACCTAAGGGTGCAGCCTGTGCGTTCATTGGCTGTTGTCACCCTTCGAGGGCCCGGCAGGTAGTCCTGCCTCTGCCTACGGCCATGCTCATCCTGCGCTCCCATTCTCCTGTCACCCACAGTTTTCTGGCGTGGCCTCTCTGAAACAGCATGTGCCCTCCGCACCCCTTGTCCAACAGTCCCTTCCCTGCTCCTCCACTGCCCCTAGAATACATGTAGGTGCGCATGCCCAGAGCATTGGGGGACAGAAAAGCAGCAGCAGCTGATATAATAAATGACTTTACAGCACTGTATCAGTTTCCTGAGGCTGTTGTAGCAAATTACCACAAAATCACTGGCTTAAAGCAACAGAAAAATGTCTTCTCTCCTAAGTCCCAAATCGAAATGTTGGCAGGGGCTGATGTGTCAGCAACCTCAGAGAAGGATCCTTTCTTGCCCTTTTCAGCTCCTGGTGCTTTGGGCATTCCTTGGCTGGTGGCTGCATCATTCTAACGTCTGCCTTCCTCTTTATGTAGCCTTCTCCGAGTGTGTGTGTGTTTCTTTTGTCTTACAAGGAGTGATCAAATAAACTTTCTCACTTCAGTGGTGATCAAAATCTACTACGAATGTTTAAATTAAAGAAAATTACAATAAAAGACACATTGCCATTAATCCCCCTCAGAATACTTCTTTGCATTGAACACACTTTCCTTATCATTCTTTCCACTTTCTGAAGCCGTTCTGGAAGTCCTTTTTACAAGGTGGGATCAAAACTATGATGAATGTTACTGCCCAGTGGCATACAAAGGCAAGCTCATAAAAACAGTGTGTCCTCATTTACCTTATTTGCCAGATCTGGTGCCCTTCAACTAGTCAAAATGACCATGAAAGGTAAACATTTTAAGTCAGTTCAGGTTATCAAGGCAGCCAGGACAGAACAACCGAAGACATACATGGAAGGACTTCCAGAACGGCTTCAGAAAGTGGCAAGAACAATGGGATAAGTGTTAAAAATGAGGGGCAGTGTCTTAAGGGAGACTAATGGCCATGTGTCTTTTACTGTAGTCAATTTAAAAAATTAAACATAAACTGTATTTTTCAATTATACTTCATATACAATGGGGGCTGGTTTGTGGACATAACTTTTGGAGAGCTATGATTCAACCCACTGCATTTTTTAAAACAGGTAATACTACTGTATTATCAATAGCATTTCAAAAAATAGAATTTCACTACTTTAATTCAGTGGAAATCTGGGGCATTCTTGAAGGCAGCCCTGACAATATTTTGGAGCAATATTTTTTGCTTTTTATTGCTGTAGTTCCTTTCATCCACAAGAAGTGCCTTGCTTTGTAAATGCCACTCAAGGAGACATGCTTCAGGCATCCTGATGGAAAGAGAATGTGGCCCCTGAGCCAAGATGAGAGCAACGAGCAGCATGTTTTCTTTTTGGAGCTGCTTTGGAAGAAGTGTAGTTATCTTCTGTGGAGTGGTCAGAGGTCAATGGTGGAGCTGTCTCCAGGGCTTTCTGCACAAGAAACTGACTGGAGCAAAGAGGGCTCATTTGAAGCTGATTCTTGGAAAATCCCTGTCCACAGACAGGTGTCTACATGCGAGCTGATCCTGGAAGGTGGGATGAGAAGGGGAGATGTCCTCGTCCCTAATTTTTGGCCTTCCCATAACAGAGCTGGCCAGGCCCTCTTGTTGCTAGGAGTAGGTCTTTGAAAAACCCTTGTCTCTTTGGAAATGTGAAAAGAATGGAGTCCTAAATTCAGAATGTTCTTTTCTTTTTTCTTTTTTTTCTATTAAATTCTTTTATTGGTACATTGTAGGTATACAACACAATTACATTTCTCATTGGGAATTGTACCTTTACATAATGCATC
>NW_004624826.1:3491854-3505142 GCF_000247695.1 Heterocephalus glaber | reverse complement strand
CCATCTCATTTCCCTTTGGGGTTGCTGTAGGTGATCTGGAAGTCTGGTTTTGAGACTTATTTATGTGTTTTCTCATTTCGACTGGGGGGGTCGGGCTGTTGGCACCTGCACGGATTACCTCCTCTGAGCTGGGAGAGGTGGGACAGGGGCTGGGAGCAGAGGTAGAGATGGTGGCCCAAAAGCCCTTTTCTGTGGGCTGGGAACAGCAGGAGAGATGGTGGCCAGGAAGCCCTTTCCTCTGGACCAGGAGCAGTGGAATTGTGGCTCAGAAGCCTCTACCTCTGGGCCGGGAGCAGTGGGAGGGATGGTGGCCCAGAAGCCCCTTCCTCTGAGCCAGGAGCAGAGGGACAGAAGGTGGCCCAAAAGCCCTTTCCTCTGGGCTGGGAGCAGCAGGAGGGATGGTGGCCAGGAAGCACCTTCCTCTGGACGAGGAGCAGTGGGACGATGGCTCAGAACCCCCTACCTCTGGGTTAGGAGCAGCGGGACTCAGTACAGTGGTCTGGTAGTCTGGTGTCCTCTGCATCTTTATAGTGTGGAACCAGGTGGCTGTACAGAGGGGCGGCGGGGAGGGGGAGGGGTGTCCAGTGGATTGTTGCCGGGGCATGGGCTGATTCAGCATGTTCCGCGCGACTCAGGACCTCGGTAGGGCATGCGCAGACCTGCCTGTCTGCAGCAGGCTGATTCGGCGTGTTCCATGCAACTCCGGACCTCGGAAGGTCGTGCGCAGACCTGCCTGTCTGCAGTGGGCTGATTCAGAATGTTCCTCAGGACTTGGGACCTCGGTAGGGTGTCCGCAGACCTGCTTGTCTGCAGCGGGCTGATTTGGTGTGTTCTGCAGGACTCGAAGAATGTTTTTTTTTTCCAACTCCTTGAAATGCTTTACCCACAAGGTTCAAGAGTGCCTCCAGCAGGGTGGCCTTCTCTGACCATCCCACCAGTACTGCATTCCCTGTCTGCTCTTTATTCCCTGTCCCGATTCAAGTTTTCCTTCTAGTGCTCACCTCTTGCCTTAAAGACGGGGCTCCGTCTGGATTAGTCCTTAATACATTCCCCACTTCCCCAGCACCTGCTGGAGCTTGGTAAATATTTTCAACTAAACAACTGAACTGGGCAACTGGAGAGGATTCATGAAACCATCTAGTTGACCAAGCCACCAGCCTTCAGGTGGGCAAAGTTTTATTATGATCCTTATTTCACAGTCAACACAGGTGGTAGTGGTGGTGGTGGTGGTGGGTGGCTTGAGGTCATAGAACTTGAGGGGCTGAGGAAACAAAGCTTGAATCACATGATTTCCCATTCAAGACCATCCTTTTAACCATTGAACAAACAGTGCCACCAATTTCTCTGCAGTTGAGCTCATCCAGCACTTCATCTGGTTTTCCATGGGGATGAGATACAGAAGGCTGCAGGGGTGGTGGCAAGATGTGTATGGGGTGTTCCTCAGACAAGAATGGTGTCCAGCTCAGTGCCATTTCCAAATACCTCAAGTTACCATGATAGTAGCACCTGCTTGTGTGTGTGTGTGTGTGTGTGGCACAAGTGTGCTAGGAGGTGACTGTGCAGTAAACCACAGTAAATGTTTTCCTAGTAAGCTAGTAATTTCATTGAACCCTCTCTATCTGTCTTATCTTTGCAAGCATCACATTTTTCCAAGCAGCTTTATTCTCCAGGCTCTCAGGATATTAACATTTCATTTTTTTCTCCCACTCCCTCTGGCTGGCCAGGCCCTCGTGTCCACTGAACCCAGCCAGAGAGATGACCTGGGGGAGGCAGCTATCATGCCTACCCTCTTACCTCATCATAGATGCGTTTCTGTCTTTTCTAATTCAGGAATCACTCTTCATATGAAACTGCTTCTTAGCTGAGCTTCAGAGACTAAAGATTTAAGAAAAATGAAGAGAGGGCTGTGGAAATGATTAAGGGCTTGGATAAGCAGCCTACAAGAAAGGACTGGAGTGCTTTGCCCCAGGAGCAGGGTCACCGAGGCACGTGGAGAAGTGGGTGAAGAGTCCTGGACATGGTGGATAAGGTGGAGATAACAGTAGCTGTCATGTCCAGTTCCACCAGCCAATATTAGCAGAGTTCATAACCTTCCCAGCACCACAATTTTCTTATCTTTAAGGTCTCTAAACTCTGTCTCTGCTCTGGCTCTCTATGATTCTAGCCATCTTCATTTCTCTTAAAAATTAAAAGCAAGGAAAGATGCCCTAATTTTTGGTAGTCTTATGTGCGGAGAGACAAATTGTGACTCGTAGTGTTTGTACAGCTCTGTGTGGAAATGCAGAGCAGTGTCATGAGATCGGGCTCAAGTAGCATTCAGACTCGGTAGAAATCATGAATTCACCTCTTCATGGGTACCAAAAACCTAAAACTCCTTAGACTGCCTTGTCTGAAAAATAAGCATAAGGATGTCTTCCTGTTACATGTGTTGGGAAACTTGAATGAGATAAGAAATACTAGCTAGTGCTTATTGTATTAACTTAGCCACTGGGCTAAATGCTTTACACAGATCTCTCATTTAACCTTGTGACTTATGGATTTTATAGATGAGAGGCCAACTCCAGGTCAGAATGCTGGTACGCGTTTCTGTCTGTATCCAAACCCCAAATTTATAACCACAATGTTATGCCAGTGCCCTCCTAATTTCCTTCCCACTAGGAATTTGCCAGAAACATGCATTAGATTTCTCTTAATCTTTGTACTCTTGGCAGATAGCTTTGTAATTTTTTCCATAAAAGAGAAAAATAAAAACATTCTATTTTCTGATTACAGATATTTTATTTTTAGAATTTATTCCATAAAAGAAAAAAAGTCGTTCCATTTTCTGATTACAAATGTAATGTATACACAATATTAATACTTCAAAAAATAAATCCTAAAGGCCAAAAGAAGAACACAGAAATTATTTAGAAGCCCCACACCCAGAAAATGCCATTGTAAATATTTACATCTTTTATACAGTTACATATATTCTGTTACATACACAACATTCACCCTCCCCCAAATCATTTTGTTTTTATTATTTTGTAACTGGCTTTTCCCTGTAGCAAGATGGCTAATTTGGGGGCCCCACCTGCCTGGGTCCAGCGGTGTCTAGATGCCTGACATCAGCTTTTTCCAAGTGCATCTGTGGGTGTCCCCAGAGGAGACTGAAGAGTGAGTCTGCCGGCCAAGTGGGGAAGATCTGTCCCCGTTGTGGGTGGCACCAGCCAATCAGCTGGGATCAAGAGGGAGCAAGAAAGCAGGAGAAGCAGGAAAACTTTCTCTCTGGCTCTTCCCACTGGAATTGGGTATGATTCTCTCGCTGCTGTTCTTGGGTATACACGTTCTTTGGCCTTTGGACTCTGGGACTGGCACCAGCAGCCATCTGAGAGCTGCATGGTTAGCTTCCCTGTCTGCAGTTTCTGGCCTATGGTGGAACATTTGGCCTCTGTGACCACGTGAGCTGGTCATCTAACATGCACCACACACACACACACATACACACACACACACACACACTATTGGTTCTCCTGAAAGCTAATTAATATAACATTATTCATAGATAACTTCCAACACCAAGTTTTCACTTAACAAATCTTATTCAATGTCTACTATGTGGCACTATAATAAATCAGGGAACTAAGATTGAGAACCAAGCATAGTAACATATGCTAGGAGGCTGAGGCGGGAGGATCACTTGAGCTCTTATGTTTGAGCCCAGCTTGCACAAGATCCTGTCTCATAAACAAAAACCAAAGCAACCAAAAACAAAACAAAAGGAAGATCTCACTTCATGTAGAGTTTAAACCATGTGTCAGACAATAAACAATAAACATAATACAAACAAATCATATAGTCCCATAGAAGGTAACATATGCCGTCAGAAAAGAGCAGGATAAGATCTGGGCTTCATGTTCAGTCAGAGTGATCCAGGCGGATCTGACTGAGAAGCCTTCTGAGGGAACAGCTAAAGGATCTGAGGAATCCGCCCCGCCACTGTTTGAGTGTTCTGGGCAGAGAAAACAGCCAGTGGTAGCAATGAAAAAAGTAACATAATAACTGGTTTCTAGACAGATTTGAGGGTGAAACCAACAGAATTTCCTCACAGATCAGATGGGGGCGGTGCTGAGTAAAAAAGAGGACTCATGGAAGACTCCAGAGTTTTGGCAGGAGGGATGCAGATGCCACTGAAATAGGGGGAGCAGGTGTTTAGAAAGATGGGGTGGTCAGTTTGGAGCATAGTGGATTTGAGACATCTATTGGGCACCCATCTGGAGATGTTAAGTAGCCCGGTGGATTTATGAATCTGCAGAACAGGCAAGAGCCCTGGCCATAGATCTCAATCTGGGATTTGTTCACACATCACTAGTATTTAAGGCTATGAACCTGTGGAGATCACAGGAAGAGAGCATATGAGTAGAAAAGAAACCAGGGCCTGGATCCTGGGCACTCCAATGTTGAGGATGAGGAGAGGAAGGAAAAACAGGAGACTGAGAAGGAGGAGCCAACCAGGTAAGAGGAAAGTTCTAGGTTCTGCATGTCAGAAAAAAACTATTTAAATGAGGGAGGGAGCCGCTGTGTGGAATGGTGATTCTAAACCAAGTACTGTGAGAATTTCCCACAGGAACACAATTCTAGTGAGTCTTGGAGGTGACTCGCACATTCTTATTGTATTCAAAGGGCTCTAACTTGTTACTGTCATTAGTCAGCGCTCAAACTGTCCCAGATGTGACCATTGGAAGCCCCTTCAGCTGGCTCTTGTGTCCTTTGCACTAGATGATGTTGTTCTTGGAACACTTACTTATTTTCTGATGGACATTTCAAATTTTTCTCTAAGTGTTCCACTGAATATCCTTGGACAGCCTGTTTTATATCTTAGGTCCCTTTCTGAACTTGCCTTTATTTCAGAATAAACACTATTAATTTTATCCCTTGCATGTTTTTATTAGCACTGTATACTTCATTCTATCAGAATGAGGATCTGCATATTCTTTTCTCAAAACTGACGTTTATTGTTTGTTTCTGATTATCACGCTTACTGAAAACATGTCAAAATGTGGGAGAAAATAGAATTTGAAAAATTACATTAAAAAAGTCTCACCAGACTGAAGTAATTCACTATTAATTTTTGATGGAGTACTCTTTCGGATATTTACTTTTCTTTGTATAACATATAATCATGCCATGTGTGCATGCATTCATAACGTTGCCTAAATGAGATCATAACCATGCCAAACAGATGTTCTGCAATCTTTGCTTCCCCTACTTGGGAATATAGAATATGTATTTCAATATACATTAACACACAATATAGCCAACTTTGCCTGCAGAAAGATAGTGATGGTAGATTCCTAACATGCTGTGTTTTCTCATTTATCTGGTAAATATTTATTGAGCACCTACTTTGTACCAGGCTCTCTGACAGATCTGTCAACTTTTGTACTGGGTGTGTTTGGGTACCCATTATTGCTATTCATTATGGTTTTCCTTTCCTTCCCTTTCCTTTCAGACATGTGGAAGAATCACACGTCCCCTTGTAGTTTGGGTTTGGTCACAGGATTTGATTTGGCTAATGAAATGTGAGAATGTGTCACTTCCAGCTCAAAGCTTTGGGAGCATTGGAAGACTTGCTACATTCTTTCTTTGGTACCAGGGATCGAACTCGGGTCCTTGTGCCTGCGAGGCAAGCGGCGGAACCACTGAGCTAAATCCCTGGCCAACTTGCCACATTCTTTTCTCCCTCCTGTGGTACTCTGGAAGTGTGTATTGATACAGAGCTCTTAGCCTGGCTCCCTGAGTGGCTACACATGAACAGTCTCCTGCCAAGTCACCTGAGTAAGTACACTTTTGAACCACTGTGATTTTATGGCTCCTGCAGCATACCCTTTCCTATCCTGACAGATAGTGTCTAATTTGCTATGAATTTACTTAATTGTGCTACCTCTTAAGAGACTTCTCACTAGTCCTGGTGAATATTACATATAGGATAGGCACAATTTGCCATTAATATACCAGGCTACTAAATGTATGAATGGGAAAAGCATTACTCTAAATCCGGAGAATGGTGGAAAACAAGGCTGTGGGTTAGCCACCATTTGCAAATGTGCTATGAAGCATACACACTTCAGAATTAGCTAGGGTGATTATTGTAAAATACAAACTGCTAGATCCTATCAATGCGATATTATATAGATCGGTATGTACAGTGCCAAAGAGCTCTCCAGATTGTTGTTATATGTACCAAAGCCACTTGTGTGATAAGTGGGTGAGGTAAAAAAATAATTGACTCAGTAAGTTTTGGACCTTAACAGGGAGTTCATCCTACATGCCAGAGATTATAGGACCCAGAAAATACAAAGATGAAATAAATGTCTTGCCTTCAAAAAGCTCATATTGTAGTAAACTTTTGTTTAAATAGATGACTTCAACCAGTTGTTAGGATGGAAGCCTCTAACAAGGTGCAAGGTGAGCCCAAAGTGCACATGGTCACTTCAAGTACAAAAAGGCTGCTGAGGTCACCTAAACAAATGTCAACAGGTGTGCTTTGCCAGTTTGAACTAACAAGAGCCTACATGATGTCTGATGAGGAAGGAGTCTTGGGGTGGGTTTTGAAAAGAAAGTTACATAGTAAGGGGTTGCTGGGCAACATGCTTTCAGCTGTGACTAGTGAGTGCCAGGAGGGGACAACTTTGGCTCAGTGGGTGCATTTTGGAAAACAGGAAGAGGGCCTCACCCCGGCAGTACAGTCTTGATTGCATCTCTGCTATCGGCATCATTTTCCCTCCTTATTCCACTTCCATTGTAGTCTTGGTGTTCTCTAGAGTGGGGGGACCTGGTAAACTGCAACACATTGGTATAGTCACATTGTGACTATAGCACTTTTCACAGAAGTTTCCCACTTGAAAATAATGAAAATTAAATCGATCAAAGGTCTAGGCAAGACTGTAAGTTAACTATTGCTGACTGACCTATGAATAAAAACCTAAGTGCTAACATTTGACAGTACTGTCCATGATCTTCTGCATATGGCCTTTGTTCTCAAGTTTAAGGTTTCTTTAGCTGGGATTCTGAATAGAATCTCCTTTAAAGGAAATTCAAGAGACATTGACTACAGACATGGTACGGGAGGCATTGAGGAAGTGTCCACTGCTGTCTCTAAGCCTCTGTGTCATCTTTCTTTCACATGCCACCCCAGCAGACACTGCACGCCCACTGCAAAGAGCAGAACTAGACACTGAGCTCTGTTTTTCCTTAGTTTCTTCAGGACAAACCTATCCAGAATAAACAGAAGGCTGAGGTCCCAAATCTACACCAGTATGGTGTAGGCAGGGACTAGGGAGGATTAGTCTGCATGGGGAGAGGATTACGGGAAGTCATGGGGATGGCATGCAAGAATAAATGGATGTTATGTAACACTGTCAAGTAGAGTGTCTAGTAAATAGTGGAAATTTGATGATTTCAGAGTCATTTTGTCTCTTTGCCCAAGGGCAGAATAAGGACCAATGTACATAAATTGCAGGGAAGTTGACATCACTTCAATGTGAGAATGGATTTTTCTAATAATTATAGTTGTTTAAATATGGTACGAGCTGTCTTAGGAAAATGCAGCCATCCATGTGTTTAAAAATCACCCTGGAACACCAGCTAAGTGTTGGATGTTGTACTAAGAATCCAGGATGCAAAGATGGATAACATGTAACTCTCTTTTTTGAAGTGCTCAGAGACCAATAGCAGAGACAAGTGTGGATATAAAAAGATAAATTTCAGTGCAATGTGCCGTGGGCGAGGGAGAGTAAAGTGCTGAGCCATCACAAATTATGGAATAACTAATCTGCCTAGGTGCATTTGGGAGAAGCTTTACTGAGCAGATGACATCTGATCAGGATCTTGAAGGATGGGTAAGAGTCTGCTGTTCAGTGGCATGGAGTTCTTTATCACTGGAAGTGTTCAGAGGAGACTGAATGGTCACCTGTCAAAGGCAGTGCAGAGAGATTTCTGGGAAGATGGGGCACTGGTCACTTTGGTGACCTCTAAGTCTCTTCCCAACCCGAGATTCTATCACAGAGCCACAGTAGTGGGACGTCATTGTACTAGCATATATGTTACCATCCATCAACACGTTACTCCCAATTCTTTGCCTCGTGGGGGAGGGGGGGCTGCAGTCAACCTGAAGAAGGTTTTCGTTGGGATAAGAAAGGGGGATAATTTATCTTTCCTATGCCTGGAGGGTGAATATCACTTTACATTTGTCCACCGAGGAAAAGTGAGACTTGGGAAGACAGGAGAAGCGCTGCTTGCCTGCATGTGGGAGAGCGGGAGGGCTCCTTTACATCCAGGCGGGCTCCGCTCTCTCCTGGCTGGACAGCACAGCTGAAGCTGCCTCCTGTGTGAAGACCCGGGCTGCCTGAGCCAAGGCAGCCATCTGAGGCTCTCTGTCTGCTACGGAGCGTGGACGGTGCCCTTCTGCCAAGAAAGCAGTGGAGACAAAGGAGCAAAACCCAAAGGGAACAGTGCCGGCGGCAGCTTCTCCCAGTCCTCACAGCTGAGTTTCTCGGCTGCAGAATACTTGAATTGTTCACATTCTTGACTCTGCCCAGGTGAGCGCAGGTGCACTCAGGTGAAGCCTCCATCCTTTTTCTTCACCTGCGGGGCTGAGAGGCCCCACTGACAGGTGAGCAGACAGACCCCCTATTGTCGCCCTGCATGGGGTGCTATATCAAATGCTTCTTAAGAGGGGCTTGGGGCTTGAGGCTCTTGGTACTCTTAAGTACAGGCTTATGGGAAAAGGGATGAAGAAACAAAGAAAGCTTAAAAATGTAGGCTGTTCCTTTAGGGGGAAAAAAAGAGCATTTGGGCAACTGAGTCCAAAGCCACTTTCTTGGTGACTTCTCACGGCCAGCCAAATGTAGAAGTAAATCTCTACGTCCGGGCTCCAAAATACAAACCTTGGCTTTCACACTCGTTAAACTCTGGAACTAGTTAGCACATCAAGTTTCTTCTGGGATGTCTGTCAAGAAGGATTAGCAGCCAGTTGATGGATGTGGGTTCAGACTGCAGTGAACTTGTAATATCCACCCTGCTCAGGAGAGCTGGCTCAGCGTCCCCTGCTGACCCCTACAGGCTCCTCGGAGTCAGTATGAAATGCAACCTGATCCCACTAATAATGTAGTGTGCACGGAATGTGCCTTTTCTGTAAAACTCCTCATAGTAACTATGGTAAAGAAAATGCATGCATCTGCTTGTGTTTGTCCAAATAAAACACAGGAAGGATAAAATAAAAGCTAGTGAGGGTGGTTATGTAAGGGGAGCCTGGGAACTTGGCACAAGGAAAGGTCAGGGTTGGGGAGAGTGGTCCTTCACAGAGATCTTTTTTTTTACACTTTCAACTTTTAGGACCATGTTAATGTTTACTATTCAAAAATTTCAAGTCAATAAGGATGGGGAAAACAGGAAATGAAATACAAACAGAAACAACTGAATCTACCTGCATTTCAAATGAAAGCAATCATACTGAAGGAGGAAATACAACTAATCCAGGAAATTTTTGAACATAGTATTTTCACTACTCAATCTAAAAATAAAACGAACTAGAAAGAAATATTAAACTCCAGTTTGCTTTTCTTATTGGTATGAGTGAGCACTTCTGAAACTACTGAATGAGGTGTGATCAAAATGGATGGTAAATGTTTAAGTGAAAAAAAATTATTAGAGTAAAACACACACTGCCCCACAAAATACTCGCCCTTGTTTGGAACACACTTATCTCATCCTTCTTGCCCTTTTCTGAAGCAGTTCTGAAGTGCTCTTTTGTGAGGGTCTTTAGTTGCACTGTCATGGCTGCACTGATGTCCTGAATTGATTGAAAACATTGGACTTCCATGGTCATTTTGGCTTTGGGGGAACAACCAGAAGTTGCCTGGTGCCAGATCTGGTGAGTGTGGTGGATGGGGACACACTGTAATGTTTTTAGTTTACAGAAACTGCTGTAAGCTGTTGCTTCAATTCAGGGCATCAAGGCAGCCACAAGAGTGCAACTTAAGACCCTCACAAAATAAGACTGTCAAAACTGCTTCAGAAAGTGGCAAGAATCACGAGATACGTGTGTTCAAAGTAAAGGGTGAATATTTTGAGGAGAATTAATGACAATGTGTCCTTCACTGTAATAAAATTCTAAACATATTTGCTTAAACCCTCACCCTAGGTTTTTGATCACACTTTGTATGAATGTTCTAGGATGGGCAAATTAGTGGGTTATACCGTGAAAAGGAAACAAGTTTGTTTGTTTGTTTGTTTTACCATGCGGCATGCTTTTCACCTTTGTTTTCTCATTCAGTATTCACAGTAGCTTTTTGAAGTAAGCCAGGCAGGTGTTTTATAAGCAATCCAATGTCAGACCCTTCAAGGACCCTTCTCGAGGTCATCATCTCCAGAGTGGTCCCATGAGGACTTGGACACAGTGCCTTCGACTTTCAGCACCAAGCTTCATCCCCTACTCCCCACCCCCTTGCTAAGGGCACCATCTTTAACCTCTGCAGCAAGTGTGCTCTTTCCCGCCAGGTGTTGAGGACCCTGATTAAAGGATGGTATTGAGATGCTCTGTAATTTCACCTGGGACACTGACCTATCTCCCTGCAGTGCAGACTTCTCCCAAAGTGTGCTGGTGCAGTGCTGTTTGTCTTGTCTTGTGGAAGGTGGTGGGGGTCTTTGGAAGGTGGGATTAGTATCCGTAGAAAAGAGATTCCAGTTAGCATCTTTCCCCTTTCTGCTTTACAAGGCTGCATCAAGCAAACACCATTTACAGAGCAGGAAATCAGACTTCAACAGACACTGAATCTACAAGGCAACTTGATCTTGGATTTCTCAGCTTCCAGAACTGTGAGAATAAATTCCTCTTGTTTGTGAGCTACTCAGCTTACAGTATTTTGGGATAGCAGCTTGGATGAACCAAGTTATGTGCCCACAACTTTTGACTACATTTATAGTAAAAGTTCAGCAGCTTGGGGTACATTTAGCATCTTCAGTTCTGTAACACCTTCTTTTCACCTTTCAGAGTGAAGCATCGGAGTCAAGTGAAAGGTTATAGCATGGTAGGTGGTGAGGCGTAGGGTCAGGAAATGCAAAAGTCAGCAGTAAGCCAGGGTGATTGGTTTGAGGTGCAGGTCTTAGCAGCATTGATACCACAGTTCCAATGCCTTTTCACTTCAAAGAGTCGAGATCAGGATTCCAGACAACTTTCTCTGCAGAGGAAGTAGGCAGGGAATTTCCTGACGTAGAAGTTTTTAGAATGCAAAACCAAAGCTTCTCAGTTTTCTCTCCAAACTCTTTGCAAGTCTCAGCTTTTTGAGGTAGAGCTTTGTGTCCCTGTCCTTTCCACAGTGCTTTTCCCATTCCAAATCCTTAATTCTGGTTATTTGCCTCCTAAATTTGATTCCAATCACATTTTGCACTGTTTGCAGCTGTTTGGAGCTTTCACACAACCACCACACACTCCTTCGCCAGGCAGTTAGACTTCTGCTTTGCTGAGGCTGTTTTCCGACTGGGCTGCCAGCTGCAAGACTGTTCTTGGTCCTTATTCTCCTCTGCCGATCCTGTAAGGGTGCCACAAGGACAGGGCCATGCACACACACGCCATTTTACCTGCAGCTTCACTCCTTAATCCTCTCTTTTAAGAGTATTAGAAACAGGAATTTTTCTTTATTTCTTTGTTTTTTAAAGTGAAGCACAGAGTTCAAATGGCTTTAAGCAGGGCAAGAGGTACGGTATGCATTTTGCTCAACTCTCTGGCAGTCAGAATGCTCCCCTCTTCTGCCTCTCCCCAACCAAGCATCCAACTGTCTCTTCCTTCCTTCCCTCCTTCCTTCCTTGCTTCCTTCCATCCTTCCTCTCCCCCTGCCCCCCACTGACTCTCCTACTCTCTGCTGTGAATTAAAACTAGGGCCTCTACACTAGGCCAGCACTATACCACTGAGTTACATCCTGAGACCATTTGTATTATTTTGAGACCGGATCTCATGGATTTCCCCTGCTGGCCTTGAACTTGCAATCTTGCCTCAGCCTCCCAAGTCCTGGACTTACAAGCAAACCATCATGCATGGTCCAAGCTTCGTTTCTGAGATCCTGGCTTTTCTATCATCTTATTACATTAGACTTCCCTGGGAGAGGTGCATTCCCTTGAGAAAAGTGGGCAGATCAAAGGTGAGGACAGAAAGTATGTCTTTTGACTCAATACTCCAGTGAAAGTTTTGTTCACCTGTCAGTCCAGCCTCAAAACATCTGGATTATTTTTCCATATGATGACAAACATAATTGGCTGCCAAGTTCTATGAATTGATCAGATGTTTCAATACTGGGCAAACATGCCTCTAAAAATCACACTGTGAGCTTCTAAAATGCTTTCTGCTTCATAGGGATGTTTAGAGATGGATTACATCACATCTGGGAATGAACTTTGAGCTTCTTTGGAGAAATTATTACACAACTCTCTTTTGCAAATCTTTCCCAGAATTGCCAGGTGGCCAATATTGTATTCATCCCATAAAACTGACTTGAGCTCTACCCACATTTACCAATGTTACATCTTACTCACCAGGTTGTCTCTTCCAGTTTCTCCTCACTTCATAAGGATGAATGATAATGCAGAGCTTCTGACCCCGTGTCCAGAGCATTCTCCACTGCAACTGCTTGAGCTATTATTCGGGGCACATTGCAGTGTTGAACAATAATTATGCAGGTGCAAAGAACTGCACCTGATAGTCCTATCTTGAGCAATGTATGAGATATGATAAAAATATGGTATGTGTTCAAATAAAAAAGTATTACAGTAAAAGACACATTACCATCAGTCCCCCTTACAATACTCCCCCTTGCTTTGAACACACTTATCCCATCTTTCTTGACACTTTCTGAAGCTGTTCTGGAATCCTCTTTCATGGGTGTCTTTAGTTGCACTGACGTGGCTGCCTTAGTGTCCTGAGTTGGTTGAAAATGTTGACCTTTCATGGTCATTTTGACTTTGGAGAAGAGCTAGAATTTGCATGCCAGATCCAGTGAATAAGGTCAATGAGGACCCAGTCATATTTTCACAAGCCTGCTTTTTCCCTGGATGGTACTGGACAGCAGTATTCACTGTATTTTTCATCACATTTTATAAAGAAACTCAGGAGAGAGAACTTCCAGAACTGGTTTAGAAAGTGACAAGGAGCTGGTCCTAGCACCCAGAAGGAAGCTCCCCGCCTCCATCCCAGGCTTCTAGGGTAGAGAAGCTCAGCTGGTCCTAGCACCCAGAAGGAAGCTCCCCGCCTCCATC
>NW_004624826.1:3449684-3488834 GCF_000247695.1 Heterocephalus glaber | reverse complement strand
AAATAAGAACCAAGAGACTCATGTAATGGTACAAGATCCCAATGATGAATGTAACTGTATTTTATACCTAAAATGTACCAATAAAGTTAATGGGGGGGAAAAAAAGAAAAAAAAAAGAAAGTGACAAGAACAATGGGATCAGTGTTCAAAGTGAGGGAGAGTATGTTGAGGGGGATAAATGGCAATGTGTCTTTAACTGTAATAAACTTAAAAATTTACGCATTCACCATACATTTCAATCATGTCTCATTGAGGTGTATTTGTGCCAAATCTAATTCTGTATATCAGCATTTCTTTTTATTTTTTTTTGGTACTGGGGATCCAACTCCAGTCCTTGTGCTTGCACAGCAGGTGGTGAAACCACTGAGCTAAATCCCCGGCCCTATATCAGCATTTCTTAAAGTAAACTTAGTTGGCACTTTAGTTTTCCAGAACTCTGGCAGGTGTTACGTGAGCAATAAAACTCACCCGTTCATGTTTGGTGGGACTAGCCAGCCAAGCACCATCCAGGCAAGGTCTACACCAGGATATGCCGACACATGGCTGGAAGTCAGTGCCAGTCTGCTGAAGGGATGCATGAATCAAGTCACATAGGCCAAGTGGAGCTATTTGTAGTTCGGTGGGTCAGTTTCCACAAAAGCAGACCCTGAGGTGAGAACTTCTGGGCAAGAGATTTATGGAAGAAAAACTCCTCACAGAAGCCAGTCTTGGAGGTACGAAATAGGCCAGTGTAGGAGAGGCCAAGATAGGGTACAATTTCGGGTGAGGTCTCAGTGCCAGCCCCAGTCCCATGGAGCCGTGGGCCTCAGAGTTTTTCTCGGCATTGTCCACCTACTCATCAAGGGTCTGGGCTTGCAAACTGCAGCACAGCGCTGCCATCACTGCCCGTGAGCCCCTGGGGGAGCATGGGCTCTGAGGTAACTTGGGCTTTCAGGCCACATCCAGCCCCTGGAGAAAGCTGTGAAAGACTGAGACTTGGAATGAACACCCAGGACTGCAAGGAGGTCTCCAAGGGTCTGGATAGAGCATCCATAAGCTCTGCAGCAACAGTGTGAACATTAATCCTGATGTGCCAATTTCACTGGATTAAGAAATGACTAGTAGATTAGGAGAGCATGGAAGTGTGGTCTTGGGTGCTATATGTGGTGATTGGTCTGTTCCACTCTGGCCCTGTTCCCTTGCTCTGCTTCCTGGCCACCATAAACTGAGCAGCTCTGCTCCACCATGCTCTGCCACCAGGATGTTCTGCCTTGGAGCCAGTGGTCATGGACTGACCCCTTGAAACCAAGAGCCAAATTAAACCCCTCCTCCTTTAAATTGTGAGTGTTGGGTATTATGTCTCTGTCACAAGGAAGTTGACTAATACAGATTCTCACAGCCTCTGTTATATTGACACAAATTGTGAATGGCCAAGAGAAAAATCAAATATTCATTGTGTTCAAATTTATTTATCCCCTGAGTACATTTTGTCCTCATTGCTTCTCAGACTGGTATTTTTCATTTTGTGGAACATTCTTCTAGAAATGCTGCGTACATTTTGCTCTCTCTCCTAATTTTGTGTGCAAATTGATGTGAATCGGCCAGTGATTCTCTGATTTGTAGTTCATTCCCTCTGATTGTCTTGAATATGGCTGACTTTATGCAGTACTTATGAGAGTAGATCTCAATGGCATCTGAGCAAAGTTAGAGAGTGCTACTCCTTTGAGTGCTACTCAAATGGCACTGTGGTCTTGTGTTTCAGGGAACTAAAGGGGTGCACACCAACAAAATAAGTAAACATAACACTGTACACCAACAAGAAGTATAAAAATTATAAGGCTTTAGTCAAAAGGAAAATTTAAAAATATTTGCCTTCTAAATATTCACTTGAATGCATTCTAGAATTTCTCTTTTTGTGTAACACCTCTGGTAACCTGGAACCCAGGGCTGAAGCCCTGCTCTGTCTACCTTTTGCAGAGAGCTGATAATTAGGAAGGAATGTTCCAAAGCTAATAAATCAATCTCAGATAGGGGAGTGAGGGGAAGAGGATGGAAAAAATGAAAGGAAAAAAAACCACCCATGATGTCCTGGGTGGGACCAACCAGCCACCATAGGGCAATTGTGCCCTGTCCTATAGAATTGCAGATTCAACTTTTCCAGGTCCTGAGCCCTGTGAGTTTATTCTTTTAGCCTACAACATTTCCAAATGCCTACTTCCAAAATTGATATATATTGCAATGTCAATCAAAATATCAACATCACTCCTCACAGAACTAGAGAAAACAATCTTAAAATTCATATGGAACAAGAAGAGACCCAGAATAGCAAAAGCAATTCTGGGTAATAAAAGCAAAGCAAGAAGTATCACAAGCTCCAACTTGAAGTTATATTACAAAGCTACAGTGATAAAAACAGCATGGCACAGGCAAAAAAACAGACATGAAGATCAATGGAACAGAATAGAGGAAGCAGAAACAATCCTAGGTACATTTAGCTATTTGATTTTGACAAAAGGGCCAAAAAGATACATTGAAAGAAACACAACCACTTTAATAAATGATGCTGGGAAAACTGTCTACACACACACAGAAGATTGAGCTAGTCATATATATCTCACCATGTACTATACTAAAATAAAAAATGGATCAAAGCTCTAAATATTAAAACTGGAACACTTAATCTGCTGAAACATAAAATAGGGAAAACTCTTGAAGACATGGGCATAGGCAAGGACTTTCTGAACAGAACCCTGATGGCATAAGAAACAGCACCAAGAATTGTTAAATGGAATTGTGTCAAATTAAAAAGCTTCTATGCAGCAAGGAAACAACCATGGAACTGAAGAGACAATCTCCAGAAGGGAAATTTTTTTCCAGCTGTTCCTCAGACAGAGGACTAACATCTAGAATATACGAAGAACTCAAAAAAAGTAGACCCCCAAATAAAAGACCCACAACTGAAATAGATGGTTCTCAAATGAAGAAGTGCACATGGCCAATAAATACATGAAGAAATGTTCAACATCTCTGGCCATTAGAGAAAGGTAAATTAAAACAACATTGAGATTCCATCTTACCTCAGAAAGAAGAGCTACTATCAAGAAAGCAAATGATAACAAATGCTGACAAGGCTGTGGGGAAAAAGGAACATTCCTACATTGTGGGGGGGGGATTGTAAAGTAGTTCAACTACTACACTATGGAGATTTCTCAAAAAACTAAAAATAGAAATTCCATTTGATCCAGCTATACCTCTGCTGACTGTCTTCCCCAAAGAGTTAAAGACATCATGTTATAGTGATACATGCACACTCATGTTTATAGAAGCACAATTCATAATAGCTAAATCTTGGAAATAGTCTATATGCCCATCAACAGGTAAGGGACAGAGAAAATGTGGTATTTATATATAATGGAGTACTATTCTTCATAAAGAAAGATATGTAGGTGAATGGAAGCACCTTGAGACCACAATGTTAAGTGAAATAAACCAGACACACAAGCTTAAATATTGTATGATTTCTTTTATAAAAGAAACTCAATATAAATAAAGACCAAAATAAAAGATAGATAACAGGAAATAGGGTGATTGTTTTTCAAATTGGAAGAGGATCAAGAGATGGAAAGAGAAGGAAGGGAAGGAGGGAAAGGAGATGGGAAAAATAATTGAGACGCGTTATGTTCGTGCACCAACCTCCCACAGCGAAGGAAATCATTATGCAATGCAAACATGTCCTAATAAAAAATAAAGACCAAAAAAAATCTCCAAATGCCGGAAAGGACAAAAACATTTAAGTTCTCCAAGTACCAAATAGCAGAGGCAACAGTTGAGTCCTGTACACTGTGCTTTTGCAGCTGTAAAACTGACAGATTGGGCTTTCATGTTTAGGTTTGCAAAACAACAGCAGTGCCAGGGTCAAACTATGGTCGCGGTTATCTCTCTGGTCCCAACAGCTTTCTGAGGTGATTCATGAAAAAAACCTCAAACAACGAAATATCCATGCTCACCCTGGCTGGGGGCCCAGAAGAGACGACTTTCCAGCATTGGCACGACACGCAGGTCCTATCTGAGAAGCAACGCATTCAGTAAGGCCGGCTGCCTTAACTGAGGGCTGCTACTTAGGAAGACTTAAAGTGCAGGCTCTGAGATTAGCGTGGGGGTTTCATGCTGACGCAGCCCGTCAGCCCCTGAGCCATCAGCGACAGCTCTACTAAAAAGGGTTCCAAGAAAGCTGGAAGGCAGAGATGTCAACCTCTAGGCCACAGGACTTCAGCCTCTGGCTCGCACATTTGCATGTGTGTCTGTCTACGTGCACACATCACTACACGTGTCTGTGTCTGGGTCAGCATGCACGTATTTTCTCTCACAGACAGAGCAGATTGTTACTTTGGTTCAAAGTTTCTACACACTCACCAAATTCACATTGGGCTGAGACCCCATATAGCCAAGAAGGAAAATGTTCCCAAGTTATGATCAGTTTCACAGGTGAGAAAGAGAGAGTTCACACGAGTCTTTCGAAGTAGTGCTTGATTTTCGTGCCCTTCTATTACCTCCCGCTCAGCTCTGAATGCTAGATTATGTGAGGAGCGGAAGCCTCTGCCTGCCTGTCCAGGGGTGCAGAGTGCCCTCTAGTGGGCATTTGCCTGGAAGTGCAGTGCAGAAGTTGCCCCTGCGCCGCAGTGAAGAAGATACACAGGAGCGTATGCGGGGCCTCTATGAAGAGCAGGGACCCAAGCGAACCAGGATCCACCTCTCCTCCTTCATCCTCCACCCTGGCGAGCTCCTCCTAACAGTTCCAGAGAGCAAGCATCACCTAAATCTAGCTGTCCAATACCATCTGCTGCATTGATGGAAAGGTTTTACATGTGTGCCATGCAGATGTGAATCACAAACTACTGAGTGCCTGAAGTGTGCCCAGGGACACAGAGGAAGTGAGTTCTTCTTAATGAGGTGACATTGACGTAACACACAATTAACCATTTGAAATTTGTAATGGTGCAGTGATACAGGAATGTTTAGAATATTCATATTGCTCCGCACCTAGTATCTCTACCAACCTTCAAAATATTTTCATCACCCTAAAAGAAAATTTCATACCCATTAAGCAGTCACTTCTCATTTCCTCCTCTCCCCTCCAGTTCTTCTCCTGGAAACCACTGATTTTCTTTCTCTCTCTCTGGATTACCAATGTTGGACAATCTACATATCATTCAATATGTGACCTTATTGTACTCAGGCTTCATCCACATTGCAGCAGGTTTCAAGACCTCATGCCTTTCATGGGTGCATAGTATTTTGTTTTGTAGATATACCACATTTTATTTATCTATTCATTTGTTGAATGGGTAGTTGGATTGTTCCAACTTTTGTCTACTGTGTACAGTGCTACTATGAACATTCATGTACAAGAGTCTGTTCAAGTACCCCTCGTCTATTTTTAATACCTAGGAGAAGACTTGCTAGGTCAAATGGCAACTGTATTTGACTTCTGTGGGGGCACTATCAGACTCTTCCAAGAAACCAAACTTTTAGTTTTACATTATTTTAATTATTCAATATTAACTTTTCAACCAGATTTAAGAATTCAAGAAAACATTGCTTCCCTCTGAACATCAGAGCAGGGAGTTTATAACTCTCAAAGCAACATTTTAGAAAACATTCCTATAGGAAAAAATAGATACCTATAACTTGAACTTCTTTCTTCATTATAAAGAATAGATCACAGATCATAGAGGGTTGAAATGGCCTTAGAGAGCAATTATCTTAGCCCTAACCTTGTATAGATGAAGAAACTGAAGACCAGTGCTGTTTCCTCCCTGAGTACTTGATGGGCATACCATTCAGGGCAGGGATTGGGAGGATGCACTTGGGCACTAGGTGGCAGCAGAGAACATGGGGGTAGTAGGAGAAAGGAAGGCTTGAGCAGGTTAGGAGAGTGAAATCAGATCTGCTCTACCATGTCATTGCCCAGAGGGGAGTAGGGCTGCTCCTGACCTGCCTAGGTAGACTTCATTGTGTCCTAAGCCAAATCCAATTGGGTTGGGACACATACCCTCAAGGGGGCTGATTTTCACTGCCTCTGTCATTACCGCCCTGGCCCAAGCTTAGGCTGCTGCACAGCTTTTGGTTATGATGACAGCTTTCCCTTTGCACTGCTCCTACCCCCTGCTGTTTGCTCCTACTGTTTTCCATCTACAGTCTACACTTCCCCAGTACCCAATACATTCCCGCCACACTTGAGATCCAGGATCCTCACTGTGGTTTACAAGACCCCGACCCTATGTGGTGGTTCAGCTACTTCTTCAACCTCATATTTCCTTCTCTCTCTTCTCTTCTCTCCTCCCCTCTCCTCTCCTCTCCTCTCCTCTCCTCTCCTCTCCTCTTCCCTTCTCTTCTCTTCAGTTATAGTGGTGTATTAGTCACTTTCCTGTTGCTGAGACATAATACACTTAAAACTAAAAGGAGGAGTCACTTAATTTAGCTCACAGTTTAGAGGATTCATTCCGTGGCTGGCTCCAAGGCAGGGACAACATGGCAGAAGGGTGTGGTGGCTTGATGAGTGTAATGTACCACTAGGGCATGCTAATAAAAATATTAAAAAAATAAGTGTGTGGTGGAGTAAAGCTGCTCAGTTCATGGCAGCTCAGAGCAAGGGAAGTGGTCCAGAGAAGAATGGGGAAAAGATCAGCCATAGATCCTCAGGCTACGCCTCCACAACCCACCCAGATGCACCCGGCAGACTGAAGACTGCTCCACTGATCCCTGGGGCTGATCCCAAAGCCAGTCAAGTGGATGCCCCCTCTTCATGGCACAAAAGGCCTTGTTCTCCTCAAACTTGCCTACCACT
Organism: Heterocephalus glaber; assembly: GCF_000247695.1. Next base: position 3,482,008 of record NW_004624826.1, on the reverse strand, counting down.
TTTGCATTTGTTGCCTCTCCGTTTAAGATGCTCTCTCCAAAGATACCAGAATGGTCCCCTCCTGCTTTTCATCCAGGCCTCTGTTCAAATGTCACCTTATCAGAGAAGACTTTCATGAGCATCTGCTTTCGAGGGAGGCCCTTGCAGCACCGCCTTCACGCTCTATCCCTGTCCCAGGTGTTGTTGTTATTGAGTCCGGGGTCTTTCTCTGTTGCCCAGGCTGACCTCGAGCTTGTAATCCTCCTGTCTCAGCCACCTGAGTAGCTGGGATTGCAAGTGTGTACCGCTGTACCTGCCTAGTCCTGGTCATTGCTGCTCTCCAAAGCATATGAGCTCTATAGGGGCGGAGACTGTCTCTTTTGCTCTTTGTTGTGCCTATTACAGCGACTGTTAAGATAAGTAAGAGAGGAAAGAAAAGGGTAAGAAGAAGATAATCTCAAGCTAGTTGTCTCTTAGATCTAGGTTGTCTTATCTATTGGAAAGACGGACTTAAGACTGTCTACTTTGTTGCGACGTTGGACTGTGAAATGGCTCTCCATGTATCTAGTTCAGTACTGAGCCCTTAGTCGGCGCTCAGTAAATTCAACTTCTTGTTATAACTTTCTTTTTGAAGGCTTTCCCTCATCATCTTCACTTTGTGGGTGATCTCTACAATGAAAATGAATCATTGACCTCCTTTCCTTCTGTTTTCTTTCCTCCACCTTGCCCTTGCCATTTCTTGCCTCTAGATGGCGCTGTCCACTTGTCCTCAAGGAGCCAGTCTGCTTTCTTCCCTGCTCTACCCAGGAGACATTGTCCCTGACTTCTTAGCACTTTGTACATCAGTGAATGACTGGTTTCATATGTAGGACACACAAACACTTACTTCTCAGCACCCCTTATAACTTCCAGAACTACTGAGTCTCTGTCAATAAGATCACCACTTTCTTGCACCTGGACCTCTGGACAGAATGGGGCAGGTTCGTGATGACAGAAGCTGAAAAAACCCAAGCAAAGCTAGATGTCCATGGAAACTAAGAGTACGTAGTTTCTGCAGGTCAGCTTCTTAGGCTGGTCCCTCTCTTTAGTGAGAAAGAGGCTGGTGGCATGTCCTCAGACCAAGCCGCTGTGTCCCATGTCCCTGCCCCTGGGGTATGTGAGGGCAGCTCCACAGCGAACACAGTAAGTCCTTCTGGAGCATCAATTTTAGGGCTCAGGAATTTAAGTCACTTTTTGAAGTGGAACAGAGATGTGTTATGAAGCAGACTATCATAGCCTTATCAGTGTTTCAGATAAAATATTATCTTAAATATATCTTGGAGAAAATGTCTTGTTTGTGGAAGGCTACTTCCTCTACATCTCCAGGTTCTTACATCCTTCTTGTCCCCTGGAGGGAAAGTCCCCACTCTCTTCTGCCCTCTGAATGCTTTGACAGAACAATCTGAGGTACATTCCTGAGATACTACAGAATTTTTCGTGCTCTCTGCAATTAGATGAGAGCAGCAGATGATTACCAACAATTTAATGTAATTAGTGTGGCTTCTATGAAATAAGACCTAGTCATTCTTAAACCAATAAGCATGCCCACCTCTAAAAATATCATGAAAATAATCAGTCAAGCTCACTCAGGTCTCTGGAGTGGGGGAAAAGCTGCAATTGTTTACTAATAATCAATAGTGGGAGGGGCTATTGCATTAAATACATCTTCATTGCTTTTAAGTGGGGACTGGATATACTTAGCTTTTAAGCGCTGATGATGGCTGTCTTACATTCTTTAGGAGCCTATTGTCTTTCAGCATTTGGAGCCAAATGTTAAACCAGAGGATCATAAGCCCCCCCAATTTGTAAGATGGCTGTGCATGAACAAATACAGCTTCACTTGGTGGTACCTACAGTAGCAGGTGCAGGTCCTTTATAGAGGCCCTATAGCTTGTGTCTTGGGCTGGTAATTATACTTAATAATAAGGTTGGTTCAGAGATTGTATAGTCAAAAGCGCAGCCTGAAGAGTTCAAAAATTCATCTTGTGGCTGCCTCTCTGTTCTTCATTCCTGGACCAGCTTTCTCAAGTTACTCTCCTTTTGACCACGTAAAGTCATAATCACAGGGAAGGTACTTCACCCAAACATCTGCTGGGGAAACAAGTAGAGCTATTCACCTGCATAATCAAAGAGGTTCCTAAATTACACAGGGCACAGTGGTGACCTGGAATCCAACCGCAAGAACAGCCATACTGGAGGTCCTTCTTGTAATGAGAAGAAATTGACTGACAGGAAATATCAGTTATGGAAGGAGCTTGGGCTCCATCTCCCTGAAGTCAATTTAATTCAGATTCCCAGGCCAGCACAGGTCCTCTGTGAGGTGGATATACACTCACCCGGGGGACTAAGAGATGAAGGATGATGCTAATGGAATATGTCAATGTCAAAAGGAGGTTGAAACTTACTTATGAGCTGGAATCACTGCTTGGATGGAATTGATTGATCTTCTAGCATTTGCCAGTTTCCTTTTTACAAAAATGAGCTATGCAAATAGATTGTTTGTTGGACATTGAGAAATCAGTTGCTTTGAAAACAAATTAGTGTTCCTTGTAACGTGGTTCCAAGCTGGCTTTCATAGCGGACATGTGCTCTTATGGGGCTCACCTTTTAAAGGTCTTTTCCTTTCACTGTGTAGAACTTGGCTGTTCTGCCCTGGAGGGAGGTGACAGAACTTCTGAACTGACATACACCCCTCTCCCCTGTGGCCCCTGGACCCGAGGAGCCCTGCCTGTTCCTTAGCCCATGAATGACGCCTGTTATGAGGTTGTGAAAACAGGGCTCCAGCCAGCACCCCGGCCTGGCAGGTGGGCCAGGTAACAGGACTGAGGGTGCCCATCAAGCCAGAGCAGGATCGACCATCTTACTCTTTCTCCTAAGGACAGAGAATCAGGAAGACATTCCACTGTTCACGGTGTGCTTAGGCTGAAAATGGAAATCCTCCCCGTTCTGGAAGGAGGTCTCCTGTCTCACCTGATCCCTGTGGTGTGGGGTTGCCCCGTGGTGCTGCTGCTGGGCCTCCATGGTCACCCTGCAGCATTCTGCAGAGCCCTCTGTCACCTCTTATAGACGTCTTCCACCCATTCCTCTTCCTTTAGCCTATTCTGTCTTCTCCCTCACCTTTCTTCCATTCCCTTCCTTCTTTCCTTCCTTCACTTATTCCTCCATCTGCTTATGACATACACTGGTGGGAGGCAGTCTTGTATAACCACAGAGGACAGCAACCCGTCTCTCAAGGCATCTACCCATTTTCAAGCCTCAGCTGAAGGAGTCCTGCTTTTTGAAGCTTTCTCTAAGTGCCCCCAAGGGCAATCAACTGCGACTTCCTCTGATCCCTTCCTCTTCTGCTCAGACTTCCATCTCAGCATTTGCTACTTTATTATTTAAGTCATGGAGTCTCCCTTCTGGGCAGTGAGAGCTTGAGGAGCAAGTACTAATCTCACTCGCTTCAAACCCTCTGATTCAGCCAAGAGAAGCTATGTACTGCTGGATTGATACGATATGCTACTCTCTTCTTTCCTTCCTTCCTTCCTTTCTCTCTCTCTCTTTCTTTCCCTTCCTTCCTTTCTTTCCTTTTTCCTTCCTTCTCCCCCATCCCCGGCTCCCTCTCCCCCTTCCTTTTCTTGCTGCAATGATGCCTCTTTCTCTCCAACAATAAAACACCCACTCATGCATTTTTCACTGTGACTTTTCATCTCACTCCTCCGTGGAGACTGTTCTGTTCTCTGTATCCTTACTCTCCTCTGAAATACTCACAAGGGTTTTTATCTTTCATACCTTGTCACATCTCTCAAAGTGGTTTTGAAATGGCTAGCCAAAGATAAATAACCTCTCAGAGTGCCTTTCCTGTCTCTTACAAGCTTCCTGCAGGCAAGTGCACTGTCACAAGCCACCTTCCTTAAGCGTTGCATGTTGCTAGCAACACAGAAGGTACTCAAAGCTGTTTGCCGGATGGATGGGTGCATGAGTGAGTGGAGGGGAGCTCAGGAAAAAGAGGCTGTGAGCAACCAAGTCACTGGCAATTTGAGAGTGAATTTTCCTCTTCTGCCTCAACTGCCCTAGTTATCAGATATCACAAATATGTATGTTAATTAAGGAATAATGAGGAAAGGAGAAAAGGCACCCAATAGGAAGGTTTGAGGACCACTGGAGAGTCCTCACTTCCACAGTGGCCTAATGGGGTCCAATGGAAATTGGGATAGAATTATTTTGTTGGTTTTTTCATCCATGTGTGCGGTGGACAGTGATTCTGCTTCTCTTCTGCTGCCCTGCCACCTGCACTCCATTTCCTCACTCTTCGTCCCACGGCTCTCCTTGCACGTGTATATCCTTTAGAAATGCAGAGGTACTCGGCCTCTATCCTAAAAATGTTACTCTTTAAAAATAAAGTAAATCATTTCTCTACCACATTTCCTTTTTACACTATGTGTTCCGCCAGTTCTTGATGATACTTGAAGGTATCTGAATCTCTTTTTGTTAAAATTACAAAGTCACACTGCTTATTTTCCACATGTTCTGTGTGGAAAGAAAACTCAATTTGGGGGCTTCATTTGGACCCAGTGTGTTTGCGATAAAGCTTGGATTGCATTGAGTGGCTCAGTTGTCATTTGTAACTCATCCTTGTACCCAAAGTGCTTAGCATAGCGCCAGACGCCTGGGGCACTGTATGGAGCTCAAGTGGATTTTCTTTATAAGGGTGATGCCCAACATTATACATTATTTACCCTGAGAAGCACCTCAAGGTGTGGACCCTGGACCATCAGCTTCACCAGCACCTGGGAATTGTTAGGAAAGGGCACACACTACATCAGGTTCTCTGGGTGGACCGGTGACCTGTGCCTTACCAAGTCCTCCAGGTGTTTCTTAGGCAGAGTCAGGTCCGAGAAGCCATGAGCAACCATCCTTAGCCACTGATTGCACTCTTTCAGTAGCCAGTTCTCATACGCTAAGGGATGTGAGTACTCCATCCAGATTTCTCCAAATCTCCGCTCACGGTGACACAGTTCTGTCCATTGTGTGTGAATACCCAGGGCCTAGGGTGGCAGCCAGAGTTCGCTTTCAGTCTCTGATGTTCTTTCCACAGGAGAGAGAGCTACCTGTCTGTCAGCACACACGCTGTTCTCCATTTGCACTTAGCTGCCCTGTCCCCAGCAGCCAGGGGATAAGGGGAATAATAGACAGTGCTTCATGCAACCAAGCCCTCCTCTGGCCCCCTGTGCTATGCATGGCATTCTTGTAACCCGGCCAAGCCACCCAAGCCCCTGTTCCGCCAAGATTCACCTGCGCCAGGTAGACAGTGCGGGATTGTTCAGAGCGAAACGCTGTGCAATCAATTGAAGATAGCAGAGGCACAGGGGTCAGGCGGGCTGCCCAGAGCATCTTTCATCTTTGACTTATATTGGGAGGGCGTAAAGTGCGGCATCAGCCTGGCCTGCCTGGGAGTCAATGGCTGCCTTGTCCTGCCCCCCACTTATCTGCCATCTCTCTGATGTCACAGGTTTCATTTGGGTAACTGACTTCAAAGGTGCTTTTCAAATTTTTTTAATTTTTCTATTTCAGGGATAATAGCCCAGCTTTTCAAAAGCATTTTGCTCTGCAATCAAATCAAATATTCTTAAATGGACGGGCCCAGGTTAACCCAGCCCAGGCGCAGAAGTTCCCAAATGGCTGCCAAAATGTGGTGCCAGTTCTGACAGGTGGACAAAGGGGACCTGTGTTTTCTGTCCTCCTCAGCTGTGCTCTTCTTTTCTCAAACCCATCCTTGTGCTGAGATTTCAAAAAACAAAAATCCCTCACCGTCCTCTGTTCTCCATGCAAACTGTCTCAACTGAGGAATTTCCCCCCGGGGTCTGCAGTACTCCACTCAGGAACAACTGGGAAATGGAGTTAAATAAACACTCCACTGACCTTCCTTGGGGGATTGACTCTCAGGTCCATGGAAAAAGCCACGGTGAGCTCCGGCCCTTGTTATACAGACTCAGACTTCATTTAAGGCTGGCTGTATGACTAGATCACAGAATCTACCACTCTGTGATCTATTGCTTTTTTTTTTTTTTTTCTATAATCACCATAATGGCTGAAGCTCTATCATGAGTTTTGTGGACATGTGGTTTGATCAGACTTTCAGGCAGGCTGAATTACCAGATACAATCTGGGATCTTTACAAAGGAGGGCAGATTTTTGGTGAATAGTAATGGCTAATATTAATTGGAATGTGTTAATATCTAGACATTGAGCTAAGTGGTTTATAGGCATTACCTCAATTAAGTCTCATCCATTTCTCACACTATTACTCTGCAGCAGGTTTTGTCATTACCACACTTGATTGATGAGAAAATTAAGGCTTAAGGAAGCTGGAATTTAGAATCAGGTCTGTCTCCCTCCAGAGCCACGGCTCCTAGTTAGCCAGTGTTTTGCTGCTACTCACATGTGGTATCTGAATAAGGGAAGACAGAAAGAGAGGACTGTGGTTTTTGACCAGGGGATATTTTTCTCTGAGACTTAGGGATGAGAACTCCACAATGAAGAAGAGTCTCCATTGCTTTTAGGTTTTTAACTCCTTGCCTCCAGCCTGGGCTGAGAGCCCCTACATTTTCCCCAAAGGAAACTGCGTTGCTACCATAGGTAATGAAGAGTGGGGAGATGAGAGTCCGACGTCATGGCTGAAGAGTTGGGAACAAACTCAACTCTAAGGCTCCATATTGTCAGCACTTGACTATTCATGGCTTCCAGAGCATGGGGCAGAGCCAGATATACAGTTTTTCCTTTAGGAATCTAATTTCTAAACGTTTTGGGGGGCAGAATTTCAGAGGAAAAAACAGGAAGAATTCCACACATTATGATCAAGAAAAGAAGACTCATTTATACAAAAGTTCTTTAAAAATTCTCAGTATAGAGGAAAAAAGAAAGGATGTAGCAAAAACCTGAGGAACCAGTCCCCCAAGAAATAAATCTACAATTCAAGGTATAAATGGGGCACAGAGAGAATATATAAACAATGATGGACAGTCGCCATGTCACTGACCCCCCAAGGAAGGGGGCTTTGCAAGATGACAAAAGATTACATTTTAAAATTTAAGAGTTTGGTTTTTTTTTTGCAAGAAAATGAAAAAGAGAGACAGGAGGGTAGTTTCTCTGTGGAAGCTCGATATTCACATGATAACAGTTAACAAAGTAAACAGAACTTCCAGTACTTATTTTGTGCCTGTCCACTTTGAGATAGACTATGTAAGGATTGATCAAAAATAGGTTATATGTTTAAATTTTTTAAAATTACCTTAAAGACACATTGCTATTAAACCTCCTCAAAATATCCTCCCTTACTTTGAACACATTTATCTCATCATTCTTGCCACTTTCTGAGCAATTTTTGAAGTCTTTTTCATGAGTGTCTTTATAAGTTGTGATGAAATGTAGTGAATGCCACTGCTGAGTGCCATATAGCAGAAGGGCGGGCTTATAAAAACATAGTGTGTCCTCATCCACTTTTTTCACTGGACCTGGCATCATATGACTTCTGGCTCTTCCCCAAAGTCATCATGACTATGAAAAGCAACCATTTTAGATTGATTAAGGGTATCGCCACGGCCATGGCAGCCCGACTAAAGATACAAAAGAGGATTTCCAGAAGTGGCCAAAATGATGGGCTAAGTGTGTTCCAAGTGAGAGAAATTAATAGCATGTGTCTTTTACTGTAATGAATTGGTTTTTTTTTTTTGGTACTGGGGATCAAACTTGGACCTTGTGCTTTCGAGTCGGGTGGTGGAACCACTGAGCTAAATCTCCAGCCCTGTAATGAATTTTTTATTTAAGCATTCATTGTATTCTTTGGCCACACTGTTGTACAACTGCAAAGGTCAACAACAGCATAGACAGGAGGGCATTTAAGCCCTGGGTGAGGCATGAGAGAGAGAGATGCTGCATTCCTGCAGTCTCTGGGGAACAGCAGCTGCTCTCAGGGTGGGGGACAATTTGCAAAAGAAATGGCTGGGTAGATCCTCAGTCACATGTGAATGAGATCAGCAGTTACTGAGAGCAGGCTTGTGAGCACATGGACAAGAGGCAGCGGTCGCTGACTCTGAAAAGAGTCCTGTAAAACAGTCTGACTACATTAAGGGCAGGTGTATTTAACCAAGCATGTGACACCTTGAGGTGGTTTGAAGCCGGCTGTGCTAACAAAGATACTAGATGAGAGAATTCAAATGTACAAGACAAAAATACTGTAAAATCAACAATGCTCTGCAGTACAAAATATGGTAAAGGTAGCTCGATAGGCAGGCATACACTTAAAAAAAACTTTAAAGCAGCCTAGCATGGTAGTGCACACAGGCAATCCCGGCATTCTGGGAGGATTGCAAATTTGAGCCCAGCTTGTCATACTTAATAACTTAGCGAGACCTGGTCTCAGATAAACACATACACAAACAAACAAACATCCTTAAGGCTTCTAGGTGATTATAAGCTTAATAAGAGGCTGAGGTGTAACATCTTGGCCCAAAAAGTGAGTTCAAACTTTATGTACATAAAGAGAAATAAAAAGTTCATAACTAGAAAAAAAGGAAAACAACATATTGTAATGCCTCTCTTCTTCAAATATTTAATCGCATTATTTCTCCACAACCTGTAAACTTCTTTTTTTTTTTGCAGCTGAATCGAAAAGTCAAAACACATTGGCAAAGTAGCTTTCTCACGGTCAGATAACCAGGAAGCAGGAATGTCAGAAGAGTTCAGGCTCAGGTCAGTTAGTTTGTTAAGGCCTGTTCGTTCCCATGTCCCTAAATGAGGCATCTGCAGAAGTGTGCAGAGCCCTGTTTACACAGTGGCAGGGTCCGGCTTTGGGGTATACTCAAGAGAGGTGTTAGTTATCTAGAATATTTTTCAAGACAGATTCCACTGCATCTACTCTAGAGTTGGTTCAGTGCACCAACCTTTTCTGGATGAGGGTGGAGACAAAAATATAATACACTTTTGGACATAGTGTGGCATGTCTATAATCCCAACACTGGGGAGGCAGGATGATCACTGTAAGTTTGAGGTCAACCTGGCTGCACAACAAAGCCCTGTCTTCAACACAAAATGATGACATACAAAAATATTGACAATATTTAGCTAGCAAATTAAAGATTTAGGAGGGATTTGAAATGTGATTCTGCATAATTGGTTATCTGCCATGGGAAAGAAGGCTGAGATGTTTTTTTGACTCCAGAGGCTGATCTAGAGTCGGTGCGGGAACATTACAGGAACACTGTTTTCCATTATGTATTAGTTTCCTGCTGCTGCTATGACAAATTGTCCCAAATGGAGTGGCTTAAAATTTTTAAATATTTAATATTTTATAGTTCTGTAGCTGAGAAGGCTGACATGAGTTTCATTGGAATAAAATCAATTTGTCAATGGGACTATGGCTATTTCCTCACTCTACCTAGCATCTAGAGATCATTTATATATCTTTGCTCATAGCTTTTTCCTTTAAAGCCAGCAATGTTGCATTTCTTTGACTATTCTTCTACAGTCACGTTTCCCTCTTACACAAAAAAAGCTCTTTGCTTTGGAGAATCTAAGTGATTTGATTAGGTTCATGGAAATAGTCAAGGATAATCTCCCTATGTCAAGATCCTTAAACTTTTCATCCCATCTTCAGAGTCCCTTTTGCTTTTCAAGATAACATATTCCAGGAATTAGGTCACGAGCATCACTGAGAGTCTACTATTCTGCCTGCCACACCTTCAACATAAGGATGGATCCCTACTAGAGCTGCTTTGACACCCTGCTCCTGCAAATAAGCCAACAGAGAATGGACCAATTTGTGATGGCAGTGCTATAAAACTCTTTCAAATACCTGATGGGAGATTGACCAGATATCTTTACAAGGTTGGTCCAACCCTGTGCCATAAGGATCCTGTTGTGAGTGGTACAGTGCATTGAATAATGTCCCTCCAAAATTCACAACCATCTGGAACCTCAGAATATGATCTTATTTAAAAACAGGATCTTTGTAGATGTCACTATGAAGGCACACAAGATTAAGGTGTGCTTTAAATATAGCAATGAATGTCCTTAGAAAAAGGGGGGATACTCAGAGACCTAGAATGAAGAAGGCCCTGGGCAACTCTCCCTGGGAGGGAAAGTTTGGAGCAATAAAGGTACAAGCCAAGGAATGCCAAGAGTGTTGGGAGCCCCCAAGAGTGAAGAGAAAGTGAGGAAGGATTCTGTGTAGTGCCTTCAGAGGGAGCAAGGCTCTCTTTTTGTGTGCATTTGGTATAATGACCCTTGGAACTAACAGCCCATGGGAAGCATTAGAGTCTCAAATTAGCTGGCTATTACTTTGTCTCAAATGCACTCAAGCTTTCTGACTCTAGTTAATGGAAACTAAAAGGGTTTATCATGCTGTTCCACATAGTGTCTCCTTTCTCCAGCTCTACCAGAATGGTTCTTGAACAGGCCTTGGAGTCTAGTGGCTCAGAACTGAGTACTCAACTTCTTCACCTTCAGTTAGCTTATTTGTAAACCAGGGATAAAGACATTACTTACCTTGTAAAGTTATGGTGAGGTTGAAATAAAACATCCATGGCAAAGGAAGCTGTAAATAAAGTATGTTCATTTATATGAAATATGATAACTTACGGAGTCCGTCATATGTACAGGTCTTAGTCTAGATGCTTAGGATATCTCAAACAAACAGCCCTGGCATCATGGTGCTTGTACTCCAGCAGCACAATTTGTCAGCAAATGTGACAAATATGTAAGTTACAAAATCCTCTAGGAGGATATAAAAGCTATGGAAAAAATAAAGCACAGTAAGAGGTATGAGGCATATTTGTGGGAGTAGCAAATTGCAATTTTATATAGAGTAGTTAGGGTAGGCCTCCTTGTGAGAGTGACATTTGAGCAAAAACTTGAAGATGAGATTTATCCTTGCAGATGTCTATGGAAGAGCTTAAGGTATAGAGAACGGCCAGAAACTCTGCTTGTATGTTTAAGGAATGGTGAGATGTGTGGCTGGAACAGAGATGTGGCAGAGGTCAAGGAAAAGAGGGATGAATGAAGATACAGAAGGGAGGAGAGAAGACAATGTAAGGAATTTGTAATGTCTAAAGAGTTTAAGACACTGATTTTTTGGAGAATAAGTTAAGTGGGTGAGAATCATGGTAAAAACTCCTCTTCAAATCCCCAGATTGCCTAGCAGAGAGCTTTGCAAAGTATTTGTCCAAATGACTCAATGATAATAATTTATGGAACTCGGTGAATTCATACCATAAATTTGGGACTAATGTAGCTAAACCTTGATCTAGATGATTTCTCTCCTCTACTAATCATTACATGATTGAGACTAAAAACAGCAGGTTACCAGGATCGCTTACAGTCACTTCTCACCAACCTTGACTTTCTTTCTTTGCAACCATTTGAGCAACCCTTTTCTTGAAATGGTGGGGTGGGGCACTTAGGGTGATAAAAATTTAAGCTGTAGGTGAATTCTCTATTGGTTCCTTATAAATAACCATGAGACAATTCTACTACTTACCTCTCCGTAGTTTCATGCCCTATTTACTACTACTATTACTACAGCTAGCCTTAAATTCTAATCTCATCCTCTTTTCTTCCATCCCAGGACCTGCTCCGGGCCCTACAGAGGGCTTTTTCATCTAAAAGCCTTGGAGAAAGAATGAAGCCATGATCCCTTCAGAGGTTTAAACCTGTTTTATAATCTCAAGTGTTTAAAACCAGAAGAATCAGCCAATTGCTCAACATTTCACTTAATGTGGAGCTTGAGTAAGCTTTTCTTACTTGAGTCTAGGTAGACAAGGAGTTATTTTCAAATCATACCCAATCACAGTCACACTGAAAATGACTAAAGTGCTTTAGTCTGGTAATTCCTCAACTTGGAGATACACTAGATCAACTATGGGATTTTTATAACTCCAAATCTTAGGGCTACACCTCAAATCTACAGAGTCAGAAATTTCTAGGTCTTGATCCTAAGACTATATATAAAGTCTCCTTCAATTCTGACACAAATGGTCTATGAACTTAGCCCATACTACTTTGTTCTAAGAACATGGTACATACTCCATCTGTGCTATCTCACTTATTTTTAAAAATCATCTCCACAAGAAATTGTTCAAACCATCTCTGCAATTCAATTTTCTCATAAAAGTAAATAGTAAAGTTTTTAATGATTTAGCAAATTCTCTTTTAGGAGAGGTGAGTGCAACCATACTCATTATTTATTCATTTTACTAATATTTATTAAGCTAAGCAGCTTGCTAGCTGTTGGGAATGGAGTGATAGATAAGACTCCTGACCTTGGTACTCTGCCTATAGTGGCAGAGACAGACAAACAGGCAATGCATTGTGGGAGATATTGCTAGGAATTGATGCATGATTTCCACTATTTAGGCAGATTCCTAGGCAAGCAAGGATGTGTGTACAGATGCATGTAATTTGTTCACAGGTCCTTTTACTTACATCATCTTCAACTTTCAGGATGGAATAAGCTAGCCTGGTTTACTTTTTTTATTTAAAAATATTCCTTGGATGCCTGTTGAATGCTTCCCGGTACACATCACAGTTAGCTTCTGGGATTTGTGAGTGAAGACAGGACCGTTCAGAACGTGCTGGGCCCAAGCATCATGAGCAGAAACATGGCATTCTCCACTGAAGTTTATCAAATGGGATTCCCGGTCTTTACTGTACTCTGGAAAATCACAGCATTCATTTCGTATCTCAGGAAAAACCCTTCTGGACAATTTTGCAGTGTATGTACCTATTGCCTGCCCAACTCTCGTACTGAGAAGCGGTTACCTTACATGTCCTTTGTTTTCAGATGTATTAAAGCTGCAAATGGTGCTGCATTTTCTGCAGCTTGCACTTATTTCCTAGAACTGTGCTGAATATCCCCTGGGCAGAAGGGCAGTTCCTTGAAGCACTATTAAAGAATTCTTAATGGTGAAATTAATACCCATGCTTTGGCTCCGTGAATGTGTGTCTGTGTTTCCACATGTGACTGTGAATAGGTCAGCGTCTGCATATATACTACATACTTAGCTGGCTGGCTTTCTCGGAGGCTCTAACCATGAAGGCTTTTGTGTCATTTCATCTTTCCAGTCCTTTCCAGGCAGGGACATTATTATATCAATTTTTCCAAAAGAAAAAAATAGGCTCAATTTATGCCTTATTCAATTTCACAGCTCTTGAGAGGAGAAGCTTGAATTTGAACCGAAGCTTCTCACTCTACATTCTCTAGTATATGTCATTTAGATTTATTGGTAGAATCTTTGGCAAATCACACCCATGTTGCTCCTAAAGAGTGGACAGTTGCTTCGCTAACTTGTCACTTTTGGTTTCTTCTTAGTATGGAGTGCAAACTGAGGACAGTACCCTGTTATTTTCTCATAGAGACATCCACCTGGCTACTCATTAGTGCTTTACTGTGTATTTCTACAAGGACCACTAGAAATGCTGATTACCCATGGCTTTCACTGACTTCTCTCACTGTGTAGCACTGGCTCCCTCTGGCTCATAAAATGACTTTTGTAAATTGCTTATGTTGTGCATATAAGATGAGCCTACCATTAACAAAAGAGACTAAGTGTGAACTGGAGAAGAAACGCATTTTGTTGGAAACAAATTAGAAAGCAATAAGATAAGATTTCTCAGTGCCCCTATAGGGGGATAGAGAAAGCAGTGTTCAGAATGGCCACTGTCATTTACAGTAATGATTTACATGGATTAAGCCTGATGGCTTTAAAGGTACTGACTTGGGGTAATTTTGTCTTTATGAGATGTCACCCTGAGGTCGGGAAATAAATGTCACAGGCACCTAGAAAAGCAAGTTGAAAAGGTGAAGGGCATGCAGTCATGCCTCCAGGGTGACCCAGGTTGCTCCCAGAACACCCTGACAACAGTCTGCACAGTTGATCCTCATCTGTGAGGGTTGGGGAACAAATCCCCAGGAGCCTGTGGTTATTAATGGGCGCCAGCTGCTCCATCTTTATTGCTGTCAGTCACGGTGTCTGGCTCTGCCCGTCTACAGAGATGAGGCCTCAGCGGGCAGGGTGCAGGGCTGATCAGCGTTTGCCTCTTCAAACTGCCCTTTCCTGCCTTCTACCCAGCGCAGGCTCTGTGGGTTACCAGTTCCTCGTCCATCGCCGACTTGGGAGGCAACCAGTGTCAGACAGCGCCACCTGCTGAGCTAAGGAGTGACATCGAAACCAAGCTGCTGTGAGCATTTGCTTGGAAATAGCCAGCTATGGCCCTTGCTGCGCCATATCCATTTGCTGGGTGGTCTCGGTGTAAAAAGTTACCTACCCCCCCCCCCCCCAAAAAAAGTTAAAGTGGAGACAGAGAAAAGAATGGTTATTGCCAGACAAGAGGAAGAGGGGAGGATGCAGTGTTATTAAGGGATACCGATTTTCAGTTTTATAAGATGAAGAATTCTCAGGCCGGATGGTGGTAATTGCTGTACCACAGTGTGAATGTGCTTAATACTGTGAGCTGTGGACTTGAAGAATGGTTAAGGTGGCAAATTTTAGTTATATGTTTTACCACCACCACCACAACCAAGCAAAACCCCAACAGAACTATATGAAAGAATAGATACTTCATGAAATGAAATGCAGTATCTTAGTTGATCATTACAAATACATAAAAAGATGAGTGAATAAACAAACCCATCATTCAATACGACTTGAGGGCCTTCTAGAGAAGCAATACCTTGCAATACCTTTAATGAGGGTCTTTGCACTGAACTACATTGCCCTATTTATCTGTTTTTTATTTTGAGATAGGCTTTCACTAAGTTGCTGAGTTGCTCGGCTGTCTGCACCTGAACTTGCCATCCTCCTGTCTTGCTTCCCAGGGTGCTGGGATTACAGATGTGCACCACCATGCCCAGCTCCCATGCCCTTTCGATAGCGCAGATTTTATCTAAGGAAAGAGCACAGATGGGAGGGTGACACGGGGTAAGTGAGGCAGTTTTTAAACAAAGAAACTGAGCATGTCAGTGGTTTGTGAAAACAGCTTATTAGCTTTCAATCAGCATTTTATAAATGGAAATAAGGCAGAAAAACTTCGACAGCACTGCACTTGGTAGTAGTAAGCACTGTTTTGGAAACTTTTTCCACTTGTCTATAAAAGCTGTTCTCATCCTCTCTTGTATTCATTTTTCAATATTTTTATTGCTTGGTGGGCATTTATGGTGTTTCACAGGTAGACCTTACTAAAACATAAAATAGACTTCTTTCATCTTATAAAAGAAATATATAAGAATTTTTGACATAGACACCACGTCATGACCTTATTATAAGGGATGATGGAGCCCTCTCTAAGTGCCAGAGTTTTCAGTATTTTTAATGCAGGAAGACCAATAAATGTGGTTATTTGACACTTTTGCTTCAGTTTCCCATGCGGACAAAATCAACCCCGAGACAATATGGAACAATGCAGGGATACAAAGGGCATAGAAACCATTCTAAAGCTTAAAAAAAAACAAAACTAGAAAATATAGCACAAATTTAATAGAAAACAACTTTCACAAGGTCATGCTCAGAGTCCTGGAAATTGGAAAGGGGAGAGATGGAAGATGGGAGAGTGCAAAAAGAAAGCACAGACGCAAGAGTATGATGTTCTGAGCTCTCTGTTTTCTGGAAATACCTTTTTTGTTTTGTGAATCTGAGTAGGATAAAGCAAGTGATGAGGTGAGCAGGCTGTGGCTGCGTTCTGTGGATATGACCTCCAATCCACCATCTTCGACTGGGGGCTGTCCTTCACTTCAGGTTCTGCACTCCGGGTCACCTTGAAATATATTCCCACTAAAAATGTGCAGACACCCAGTGCCCTCATACGTTATCTTTCCCAACATTCCACTCAGTAAACTAGGCAGTCATCTATGAAAAACTTTACCTTGTAAATGTATGTGTGAGATGCTTGCCAAAATGCAATTAATTTGGGGAGAGTTTGTTGTATAAAGAAGGATTTTTAAGATCCCCAAAGGGATTTAATGAACTCCTAATACATTCTAGTAGAGTTATTTAACAATGGAATAAAATTGTAGTAATAGGACCAGTTGTTTGTAATAAATAGAAAAGTTACATGACCTAATTGTGCATATCTAGCATTAGCTAGGGCAGGTTAAATGCTGCAGAAAAAAAATGGATTTCTTGTTCACACTAAAATCCAATGTGGTGTTCCTTGTTCACTGGTTTTTCTGAAAGGTTTCCCAGCAAGTGGTTATTTAAGTTTCTTTTATCCTTTAACACCGTCATCTTCAAGTATCTTTAAGTTCATGACAGAAGGAAAGAGAAAGTGTACAGGACTTTACAAATCTTAGCTTGGAAGTAACCCACATCACTTATGCTCATCACATGGGCCAGAACAGGTCAGTCAGATACCCAGACCTCAGGCATGGAGTCCTGTCTTGGGAGCAACAACTATATGCCATAGGCCTTCAACTATCGAGGAATAAACGAAAGCATAGTACTGATTCTTTTATTTTATAATTAGTTTATTATTTCTACAATTATATTTCATGCCTTATTTTAAATCATTTTACAGAATAATACAGAACAAGCACTTATTTAGTCATTTAGTCATTTATCTGCCTTCCTGGGCAGATCTTTCAAAGATTCCATACTATGACTCAGGATGGCGCAAGTGGAATTTTCCTTAAGAAGTACAGTAATTCACAGTTCTGGTAAATGAACTTCAAATCCCCTCTGACTTGGACTTTGGTAAGGTACACAAACTCCACCTTGGCATAGTGTATAACCAAACACAGTTGAGGTACATTCTTTCAGGTTAATTTTAGTTCAGCTAATTATGGAACATGGATAAGAAAGCCAAGGCAATAATTGTAGCCAGCACATAAGAGAATTATTTGTGGCTAAAAAGACCAATTAAATAGCAACTGATTCTATTTTATAGTAACTTGCCTTGAATTATACATTGAATTTGTGGTGACTTTTGAAATAAGAATCAAAATTTTTAAATTGTCAGAAGTCTTTAGTATCACCAGAGAAATAGGAAATGATGTATTCAGTGCTTGCATGAATTCTGGTTGTAAGAGAGATGTTCGTCCCTATGGATAGAAACATTCCTCAAGCCTTCTGTAACTTGAGTGAGATATTTTGCCAAGCTATCTAATTGCCTTTGTTCTAAACCTCTGTTCACTCATTATAACTGATTACCCTTTAATCAACAGTGCTGCATCAACCAACAATCTCCATTCCTTCCATAAAAGCTACAGACTGATGCCCACAATGTCTTTCATGGAACTGAAGAGCGGAAGGAAGCAATCTGAGTGCACACGATGGCTTGATGAGGCTGCGAAGGGTCCAGCCTCCCTCCAGGTTTCTCTTCCATGATCCCTACAAAGTGACTGTCATCCTCATGGTCCAGAATGACCCTTAAAGCTCCAATCATTTGTGAGTAGGACAGAGAGCCTCACCTCTTTATTTTCAAGAGACTTCTGGGAAGTATCCCATACTTATTAAAATAAAATGTTTAATGAATGGTGGTGCCACTTTAAAATGATTCTCTACTTTAAGTCATCTTGATTAACAACCAACTACCAATCCAATAATATTTCATAAAAGAGCTTCTAATTCGGTATCCCTTGGTTCTGAATACTAAATAAGAATAGGATGCTTTATAGAATTAATTAAACATTTCTTTTTCGAGAAATACAAATTGTGGGAATGAAAAGTTGGCATTTGATTTAGGGTTTGTGCTCACCTGACAGTCTAGTTATATTAGCTTGAGCACAGTCTAAGTTGCTATAACAGACATCCCAGAATGCAGTGGGTTAAATAAGATATAAATTCCTTTTTTTTTTTTCATGTATTAGCGGTGTTTATGTGGCTCAGAGCTGGTAGGACAACTTTGTCCTCTTAAGAGATGTTATTCCTCTTGTAATCCCAGCACTCTAGGAGGCTGAGGCAGGAAGATCACACATTCAAGCTCAGCCTGGGCAACAGGGCAATTTAGCAAGACTGTCTCAAAGGGGAAAAAAAAGGCTGAAGGCTGAAGGTGGCACAGTATGAAAGCCCTGCACTAAATTCTCACTATTACACACACAAAAGATGTTATTTTATGCACAAAGGTGCTTTCCACAGTGCTTAACTTGGGGTCTTCTTAGAAAGGCCAGGATGTTTACGCCAGCCCTGTTTAAGAATGCTCAGGAGTGCCATACCTCGCTTCTACTCACGCTGCACTGGCCAGAACTTAAATCATGCCATCACACTCAACTGCCGGGTAGCTAGCTAAAACATGATTTCTGTGCTAGAAGAAGGGAACAGATGTTTTACCAAAAAGCAGTCTCTATGACAGTACTTTGTCAACTGTAGGTCATCTGATAGGATACACTTTCTGAAAATGTTAGGAACATATTTTGGACTTGAGAGAACTCACAGCTTTATAAATGATGAATGAGTGGTGGGGTGACATAGGGCAAATAAAATCATTGGTCCTGATTATTAAGTAGTACTAAGTCTTCCAGCCCATCATGAGGGACGTGCATGAAGAAGGTCACAGCACCTCAGGACTGCACCCCCCAGACTGGACCATGCACAAGGGGACTTTGGTGTCTTGTGGGCCTAACATTGCAGTAATTCTGAGTTTTCATTTTTTTTTTTTTGGTACCAGGGATTGAACTCAGGTCCTTGTGCTTCTGAGTTTTCATTTTTCTATAATGGTGCACTTGCATCCAAATGTTTGAATTTAAAGCCAAAAAATCTCCATGATCAAGGTCATCATCATCATCAAATCAATTTGCATTAATTCATTTTTTTTGAAAACAAAGAACAAAGTTAGTTCATGGATAGATGAACTAACTTTCCCTCCCTTCCTTTCTTTCCTTTCCTTCCTGCTTTTTTTCCTTCCTTCCTTCTCAGCTTTATTGAAGTATAATTAACACAGCATATAATTCATCTATTTAAAGTTTATAATTCCTTTAGTTTTAGTACTTTTACAGAATTGTGCAATCATCATTATAATCAATTTTAGAACACTTTCATCACCCCCTACATAAAGAGCCTCTTCCAGTAAATTAATCCCTCAATTCTCATCTCTTGGAAATTATTAGTTTAGTTTCTGTCTCCATAGCTTTGACTATTCTAGACATCCTATATAGATGGAATTATCCAGTATGTGATTTTTGGTGATGGATTTCTTTCAGTTAGCATAATTTTTCTCAAGGCTTATCCATGTTATGACATGTATATTACTTCCTTTCTTCTTATA
Source organism: Heterocephalus glaber (assembly GCF_000247695.1). The sequence continues at coordinate 3,462,757 of NW_004624826.1, read as the reverse complement.
GGGAAATTATGTTCCTTCTGTACATATTGGTATATTTATTTATCTGTTCATCCATTGATGGACATTTAAGATATTTTCACTTTTGGCCATTATGAATAATGCTGCTTTGAATATTCATGTGCAAATTTTTATGTGGATATATGCTTTACTTTCTCTATAAATATCTATGATAAATACCTAGGAGTAGAATTGCTGCATTATATGGTAACTCTAACCTTTTGGCCACTGTTAGATTGTGTACCAGAGTGGTGGCACCATTTTATAATCCCTCCAGCTATGTATGAGGGTGTTAATTTCTCTATAAGCTTGCATACACTTGTTATCTCTCATTTTTATTCTGGCCATTCTAATGGGTGTAAGGTATTTTCTCATGCTGGTTTTCATTTGCATCTTCCTGATGACTGGTAATATTGACCATTTTTTCACATGCTTATCGACCATTTGTACATCTCATTTGGAGGAATACTTGCTTAGATCCTTTGCTCATTTTAAAATTAGGTTGCCAGGCATTTAGCTCAGTGGTTCCAGTGCCTGCCTCGAAAGAGCAAGGTCCCGAGTTTCATCCCCAGTACCAAAAAAAAAACAACAAAGAAAACAAGCCATTTAAAATTAGGTGATTAATGGATTGGGTTATTTATTATTGGTTATTTTATGATTGAGTTGCAGGTATTCTTTCTAATTTGTAGATACAGCCCCTTATCAGATATATAATTTGCAAATAGTTTCTTTGTATCCTAAGTAATAATATGAGTCTGCTACCAATTCTGTGAGTTGCTTTTTTAGTGTCTTGATGGTGACAAAGACAAATTTCTTGCCTGCAAGTAGCTTTCAGGGAAAAGCATCACATAAGTACAACAGGACAAATTTGATTACAAAGAAGTAAAAACAAACAAATAAATCAGTGATGGTGAACCTTTTAGAGTTTTCAATGGTACAACTGCCTGCTGTGGCTCATGTACCCTAGCTTCGCCACCGCAGAAATAAACCATCCCAGGTGGAGAACACGCATCCGTGGACTCTCAGGATAGAACCTGTGTATCCTTTGGGTGAGGACTGATGGTTTGGTCCATCAACTCAATCAAAATAGCAATCAATAAAACAAAAATAAAACTGATTTGGCTGGATTTTCATTTTAAGAAAGCTGACAGAAGGTTTGACTGAATTACCTGGATATTTGGTAATAAAAAATTGTCCAAGGACCTCACTGTTCATCATTCAACTTGTTGACCACAAAATCTATTCTACTTGGGTAGAATAATAGAATTACTGTTGGGTTGGAACTGAGAGATTCTTCAGTTTGTACGTGAGGAAGTCAAAGGACTCTTACAAGGTCTCATGCTGCCCGAAAGAGTTCAATACCAGAAACTCCCTGCCCTGAATTGCAGGCAAAGCTTCTTTCTGCTACAGCATTCCATTATTGCTCCATTGCCTGATTTTCTTGGTTGCCTGTTGAACTTTCCAACTTGCCTTCTGAAAAGTGAGATTAAAAAGTGAGAATTTCTAAGCAGTATGTAGAATTTTACTGAAGCAGAATGGGGTAGTTGTCAGAGCCCAGGGTTACAGTAGCTGGGCTTGTTGCTGCCGTCTGTTTTCCCTCTGATATAGCAGACAGAGTGCTCCCAGGCTGCGGAGGACCTGTCAGCAAGGCGTTCTGGCGTTGGGTCACTCTTGCCCAGGAACAGATGACAGGACAGCAGGCAGTCCATCCCCTTCTAGGGAATAAGGTGAGGATTCCTTTAACACAATTCGACAACTAATCTCTCTATAGCATCTGACGGAGAGGTTTTAATTACTACTGTGCGAAACACATGATTTCCTTCCACACACAAACATCCGGGGCTTCTCTGTGGTGATGATTTTGCAGAGCATCTCTCAGCAGAGTGAGTTGATCTTGAATCCCTTTTCTTCCTGTTTCTGTCTTTACCTGTTTTCTTCTTTGTTTCCCTCTTCCTTTCAGCTCTTCTGAGTTTGTGAGAAAAGGCTTACCTATTTTATGCTTTGAAGAGAAGCTGGCGTCCTTCAATCTCCTTCTCTCTCAGCTACAGCAGGGAGCCCAGTGGTCACAGGGAATGGAGGCGTTTTCACAGCCTCGCTAGCATCTGACGAAGGCCTCTTGGGGAGAGCATGTGTGACTGGGTGGAATAGCTTTGTGCAGGAATGGCAGAAGTCACTAGAATGAAGCTGGGGAAAGCACCCAACCCACAGTCTCATCCAGCTAAAACCCATGTCACGATAATACCAAGTATGTGTGTTATTTCCCATGTAAAAATACATTAACGTCTTTACAATGGCAAATGTCTGAGTAGTTGGCAGTGTCACAATATTCAATTCAGATTGCTCATATTTAAATATGAAATGATCCAATTGTTCAGCTTGAAAGGGCACTTGAAACACCCATTTATAAATATCTCTGCCTCTTGGCAGAACAATAATGCAAAAGATGACAAGAAAAGTTTTAGAAAACACAAATGTTGATCAGACTGGTTTGAGTACCAATGTCTTCCACAGGGAAGCATTTCCAAGTAGTTTAAATATAAAAATCTATACCTGCTTCACTTAAAGAGAAAGAACACGAATTAATAGGAAGGAATCTGAGATAATCACTATGATAACTCCATGGCCACAGTGAGATTAATACTTAGTGTTCCTTTGCACACTCTGGTAATTCCAGGCTCAGAGGGGAATTCTCTTTCCAAAGTTTCTATCACCCCAAAGGTTAGAAGAGTGTTTAGTGTTTATAACTCTTTCCCTTTCGATTTAAGTTCTCACCAAGTACAAGACCAGAGCCACTTTGGAGAGATAAATTGATAGCATGTAAGTTGGCACTATAAGTTTTAATGGAAAGGAAATTAATCACCTTCATTCCCTATTCCAGAAAGAATCCCTTAGTTAAGATTGTTCACTGTCGGGCCAGGGATGTAGCTCAGTGGTGCTATTTGTGCCTGGCAAGTGCAAGGTTCTGAGTTTGATTCCTGGTCCTCCCCGCCAAAAAAGATTGTTTACTGTCTACACAGGGTTCTGTGAATCTTAGCAACTTTATCTCTGCTCAGACTCCTAAATCTCTAGCATTTCACTTCTGCTGCTCTCTGCTATGCTGCTGTCCTTCCTCTGGATGGCATGCTCTGGGCTGGATGACAGAATGAGCTCTATAGCTCCTACATAGGGCTCAGACGTGTTGGCCTGTCCTGATCTGGTCCTCAGTCTGATGCTGGATGGCCCAGTGTTTTGGCTCTACTTAATTCTCAGAGTCAATTCCATTACAAAAATCTTTCCTTCTACCAAATATCTGACCAAAAGTTGGACTCTTCCTGTAACCCAAACCCTCCTGAACTTTTTAATATTCTGTCCAATCCTTCTAGAATGCCCTTTCATCCTCAGTGTATTAGTCAGCTTTTTGTCACTGGGACCAAATATCTGACATATGCAACCTACAAGAGAAAATACTGATTTTGGCTCAGAGGTTCTGGTCCATGATCTGATAGCTCCAAGGCAGAAATGGCATGGCAGGAGGACATGGGACAGGTAGGTGAGGACAATATACACTCATGAGCCACCTCCTCCGGCCAGGCCCCACCCACTGGCAGCACATTCATCTCTGAACTCATCAATGGACGAATCTACTCACGAGGATAGCAGCCCGTCATACCAGCCTCTTGGGGGACACTTTTCATCCAGACCATGATAACACTCAGTGCTCTCTCCAACCCATCAAAATCCCACACATTTTTACAGATCTGGCCCAAATGCCTCATTTTTCCAAGGCCCCTGCTCTGAGCCTTCATTGGCCTTTTATTGCAAGTCTTTAGGGCTCTGTCATATTCTGACTTGATGGGGCCCAGGAGGAAGATACATGAGCTTCAGCTTTGTTACTGAAAAGGTGGGTGCGCCTCAGTTTCTTCGTATGTCAGTGAGGTGGTGTTGGATTGAATGGTATCAAAGGCCCCTTCCCGTGAACTCCCATCTCTTACAGTTTCAGAGTCGACATCTTAACTGTCCTACACATGTGCCGTCTCCTTTAGGACAAAACTGATAGCGTATTCACTTAGAGTTTCTCTCTTCTTCCTTGATAAAAGGGTATCTTGGACAGAATAAGCCCCAAATAAATGCTTTTTAAGTAAAAGAAAAGATGAAACAAAATTTCTTACTGCAATGTGATCATATTTTTGTTTTCAGATATATGGAAATGAGTGAAATGAGCACTATTTACTTAGTAACTACTTATTACTTCCTTGTGTTCACACACAATACTTGCTTTGGCTAAGCAGTAATGTGCTGAAAGCAAATTTGAATTCAATGAAATGGGGCTTTCTCGCTATCCTGATTTTCTTTTTCTGTGTGAACATGGGATTTTTTTTTCCTAAATAAAATGTGTAAGATAAATAACAATTTGAGTGGATATGTTTCAACTTTCAACAAAAGAAGCTTGCTTTTGATTTTTGAAGAGGACCCTGGTGCCTTTTTCTACCCGAGTTTTCCCGCGCACTCAGTACTGGTTGGTTCTGCATAGTGAGTGGTCACCCATGTGATGGGATTTCAGAAGTGCCAGTGGGGCTGCCATCTGCCCAGCCTTTGTGGTGAAATAATTACTCCTTTGATTCCAGAGGGCTTTGCACCTTTGAGAGTAGCCGGATGAAGTGGTGCTCCTCACACTACCACTGATGATCTTTTAAGCCAGCAACATTTACCCCAAGTGGAACGCAAGTTTCGTGAGATGCCAGTGGGTGTTGTATCAAAAGGGGCTTCTGTGGGGAAAAGGTAAATCTAAGCAGATATTGCGGGTTCAGGACCCCTCAGAGCCTCCAACAGGCTAACGTGCATAGTGAATCGCCAAAAGGAGAATGCAGGCGTCAGTCATGTTTCTAAAATCTTTATGACTGTGGAACTAGAACCTTCCTGACTTTTATTATTTTTATCATTAAATTAAGTGCCCTGAGGGTTTAGAGTTTTCACTGAGCATATTTTAGGAAAAGCTACTACTGGGGGATACAAAAGGTAGTCAAATACCACATTCAAAGAAGCAAGCAAGCAGGCTGGGGATGTAGCTCAGTGGTGCTGGCACCTGTCTCGCAAGCGCAAGGTCCCGAGTTCAATCCCCAGTACCAAAAAAAAAAAAAAAAGAAAACTCAAAGAAGCAAGTAAGGCTGAAGGGGAGGGGAAGAGGTACCCAAGACAGAAGGCAGCTGCCAGCCCTCAGGAGCGTGGCAGGCGGAGGTGCTGAGCAGGTGGTGGGGGCCCCAGGTCTGCCTGAGCCTCCTCGGCCAGCCAGCACCTTTTAATCTCACAATGTTGCACCTGACTCAGCATCGACTCTGTCCTCACACTTCCTGCGTGACCTTGAGCGATCAGTGACAGCAGTGCCTTTTCCACGGCACGATCGCTGAATGTTGGGCTCTGCACTTAGCAGGGGATGCTGTGAAGACTCTGACCCAAGAACTTCAATAGGTGGTGCCTGTCAGATGCCAGAACTATTGCTCAGCTCACTAAATCAAAAATTGAGACTGCCCTGGGAGGTGCTATTGATGAGGCCATTGAACATCAGGAAATCCCACTGCTCGATAATATGGGGTTGCAAAATAGATCATAACTGATTCTTTCTTTCTTGACTTTCCAAAAATTGATTGGAGCTTCCTGTATGTGAAGTCCCTCAGACAAACAGCTTGACCACAACTGTAGAAGAAAGGGCATCTCTGATGCAGCTACTGAAACTTCCTGGCATGACTGAATGAGCTGTGTAAGATGCAGGAGATGAAGGAGAGCCAGGCAGGAAGAGAGGGTGAGCAGGAGCCGCAGAGAGCCTGGGCCAGTTCTGAGATGCTAAGGCTGCAGTGTCCCACTCATGGGACCTGAGAAGGGAAGAGCAGGGCAAAGGGCAGCTGCAGATTAGAGCAAGTGCCTGCCTAGCTGTCCTGGCTCCTAAGACTGCCCGCAGCCTTCTCCCGCCCTGCCCTATGCACATCCACTGCCCCTGCTTCTCTCTGCAAGCACCAACCTGTTCGGCCTGTCCCTTACCCGGGGTCCCTGTTCCCATTGACCTCTCTGCTGGAATGTCACAGGCCTCAGTCTTTGCCTCCCTGCATACCGTGACCGCCTCAAAATCAAGGGACACCTCCCAGGTCCGTCTCTTCAGCTCTGGTCCATCACACCCCGGAAAATGGTGAATATTTGTCAAGCTCCAGTTTCTCATTTTCTTTGAACCCATTCCCCTTGTCTTTGGTGCTACCCCTCAGAATAAAAATGTTTCATACACTTGTGGCTCTTTGCACTTGGGTTGTCACCCTTCTCCGGGAGGACCACAAGCATCTGAGGGACACCCTCGCGCCCCAGCAAGCTGTCTTGCCCACCCTACATGATCCAAACTTAGGTGGACCGGATGTTGTGTGAGCCCCCAGCTGCACTTCACCAGAGCTAAGCAGCACCTGCCTCTCTTCTTGCTTCGTGCTGGGCATGGAGAGTGAGAGGGAGACCACTTCCTTTCTGTCTAGCAGGGATGGCAGGATGTTTGCACACAAGGGAGCTGAGGATGGAGCCCATCTCTCTTTCCCACCTTTAATTCTGTCATTCAAGGGCTGCAGGACTAAAAATGAGGGGACAAAGCTACTGTACCCATAGTTTGGGGAGGGACAGAGCGGCTGCCACTGGTCCAGGAGGGGGAGCTGGGCTGAGCTAGCAGCAGAGCTTCCTCAGCTGCCAGGGTGGCAGCCCGGCAGGGGGCTAATGAGAAGTGAGGTGTGAGGCAGGAGCTTCAGCTGGCCAGGCAATTACGCTGCTGCTCAAACTGCTGACAGCACTGTCGTTGGCTTTGGGGCAGCAGTGGATGCTGCGACCTGTGCCACAAAGCCCCCTCCACCCTAATGAGGGCGTTACTGTCCTGCTGGCTGAGGGACCTGTGGGCTCTCCGCATCCCTGTCTCCCGCTGGCAGGCCCAGTTTGCCCTCCAGGCCTCTAGAAGGAGGATGGACTTACGGTCGGGTCCACGGAAGGAAAAGGGCAAATGCCCACCTCTGCCCAGTGGACTCTGCTCTAGTCCTTTGCTGGGCTCCTGTCTGAACAGAAGGAAGCAGGTGATTGCTGTGATGTCCCCAGCATCAGTGACCTGTGCTGCCCCATGCAGACCTGCGTCTGCCTTCGCTGGAGTCCCGCTAGTGACTCCTGCCTGAAGCCTGCCGGGCCTTCAGGCCTCTCTCCAGTGCTTCCTCCCTGGGGCGGCCTCCGGGCTGCCCCATTGTCTGTGCCCGCATCCCTCACTTGACCTGCAGCCTGGTGGCAGCAGTGGCCTTCCCCTTTCTGTATCCTGGCCTCACCTGTGGAGTCCTCCAGCTCCTTTTTGGTTCTGTGCTCCCTCCCTAACCCCAACCCAGGCTGATGAGCTCGCTGGTCATTTTGTTAGAAAATCCCATCACACTGTTTATCAAGACCCTCTGTTGCTGAGTAGGAGTGCAAAGGTATTCTAAAGTGGCGGTGAAAGACTTTATTTTGTGGTAGTGGGAATTGAACTGAGGCTCTTCGCACTGAGCTACATCCCCGGCTCTTTTGATTTGATATTTATTTATTCACTAGGTTCTCCAGACTAGACTTGAACTTGAAATCCTCCTGAGAGCTGTGGGATGACTAGCCTGTGCTACCGTGCCCTGGCCTCTACAGGACTACGTTTTCAAGCAATCGGCTCTCTCTTGAGCCATATGCGCTCCACAAACCAGGCAAAGCCTTTTGAACTTTCACCTTTTTGCCTTCTTTTCTAGAGTTTTGCTCTCCCTCTCTCTCCCGTGCTCAAGGTGCCCACATACCCCCCCCCCCGCGCGCATCTTTCACCTCCCCAGGTGTAAAATTACCCCCTCCCTTCCTCTTCCGGTTCCCACCCCAGCTCATATTTTCCTAGGCCGGAATAAATCAGATACTAGTCGCAACAGTGGTGCGGTGATGGTGGCTTCAGGGGGTGACGGCGAAGGATTTCTGGTTGCTGGGGAGCCACAGTCCTTCCCGATGCCCCTTTATGGAGCCCCCAACCCCGATCGCCCACTTTTCTCTGGACCCAGTCCGAGCCCCGTGTCCGGGAGCGGAGAGCCAGGGGAAGGAAGCTGGCTGTGAGCGCGCACCGCCTGCACCCCCGCCCCCCGGCCAGGCCCACCGGGGACAAAGCGCGGGGCCGCGGGACCAGGACGCGTCCCCTCTCCTCCGGCCCCGCCTCTCTCGACAGCTGGCCCGCAGGCCCAGGAGGGAGCGAGCGAGAGAGCCGCGACACTGCAGATTGACCCCCGCTGTCGCGGGGCAGATGTGGAGGCCAGCACGCGTCCCCCGCACGGCCACGCGGCTAATTAATCACCTCGGCCACCGAGTAGTGACAGCGCCTTGCGCGGAGCGGGGCTCAGGCGGAGGAGGGGACCCGACGCCCGCCGAGACAGCTCTCCACGGTCAGACCCCTGCTCCCAGCCGGCTTCTGGCACGTTTTCATGAAGCTATTCGGGTTAAAGCGAGAAGTGGAAAATGGAAGAAACTTAAAGAAGAAACGCAAAAAAAAATCACATGGAATGACACGTGGTGCCGGTTGGTGGCGCTAGCGAGCTGGTACAGGGCAGGGACCCAGGCAGGTCGCCCCCTAGCGCCGGCGCAGGGCCCCGGAGCCGCTGCTTAAGGGGTTGCCTGGGAAGGAGCGGAGGATGCGCCGCCTGCGACGCAGGCCGAGCCCTTTCCTCCTCCACCGAGTTCTCTGCTAAGCTCCGTGCCGCCCGAGCCTTCATCACTCACCTTGGCGCAATGACCACGTCTGCCCTGCTCCAAACGCTCTTTACACAGCTTTCGAGATCCGACTTGGACCTGACCTAGGCGACACCCCTCCCCTCCAGGAAAGCGCCTCGCAGCTCTAGTCCTCTGGGAAGCCCGCTGCCCCCGGCAGTGATTGGCCAATCACAGCAGTCCAGACTCTGAACTGCAACTGCCTGCTACCGAGCACCAGTACCCTGCTCTCTGCACAGTGTGCAGCGAGACATTTGCACTTGTAATTTCCTTCCTCTGTCTCCCCCGCTTCCTCTTTTCTCAGCAGTGGGGTTTTTGCCCAAAGCCTTTACACTAAAATACATCCCTTGCCCTTTTAAAAATTATGTTTTATTTTGAGAACGGATCTCCTTAAATTGCTTGCACTGCTGACCCTCCCACCTCAGCCTCCCGGAGTGCTGGGATTACAGGTCTGCATGCTTGTACTTCCAGATATCTGTGGATGGTGCATGAAGAAGCACTGCCCTTACTTTCCGGGGGCTCCTCGCCCTCTGGTGTGTCGTACTGCAGGGCTTGGGTGAGGGCTCAGAGTGGAGAAGAGGAAGGGCGGCCCCGGCTCCCAAGACAAAGCACACGCGTGCTCTTGTTTGATGGGCAACTGCTTCTGCAGCAGTCTTGGGTGAATTCTACTTTGTCCCTATTAAGGGTCAAAATCATAATCAAAGCAGTCCGGTCCATCACAGTGTGGCTTATTCTTTCCGATAAATGTTGCCCTGGTTGTTCACAAACTAACTGAGGGGCCAGGCTTTCGATGATGTGAAACCTGGTCCTGGTCCAGGGTGAGTGTAGGTCACAAAAGGTGTGTTTGTTCTGAGATGGAGACCCAGTGCCTACTTATTCCCTGAGGGTCAGGTGCAAACTCTCAGTGTGTAGGGGAGGGAGATTTCTTGGCCTCTGGTCCGGGCCACTGGCTCAGGGTCGCCCCATACACAGTGTGGTAAGGTTGAGGCCCCCACAAGACTCCCCTGAAGTGTCTCTCTTCAGATCTCCCTTCTTGACAAGGGCTCCAAAGTCAGACACAGAAATCCCTCTGTCACACGAGAAGCACTATAAGGAGCAGCTCAGAGCATCGTGGAATGGCCTGACGAGAAATTCCTTCCAGTGTCCTGAATGACTAAGTCTCTAAATTGCCCAGGCTGGGCAATGTAAATTCAAATTTGTGATTCTCCAACCTCAGCCTCCAGGGTGCTGGGATTACAGTTGTGCACCTCTGAACCTGGCTTAAAAAGGAGAACACTTTTATAATGAATCTCTAATTAGGTGTTAAGAGCTTGGGGTACCCCAGTGTCTCCATGCTTCTAGAGAAAACCCTGAGAAGAAAATGCACATAGTGTTTTTTAAAGTAGTGAAAAATGTTAATAAATGCAACTGTACAAATGTCAAAACTACTGGACATTTGGAAGCTACTAGAGTTTGTAGCTTAGGATATGTGGGAAAATATCTACATTAAGAAAACAAAATCATGAGCTGGGGATTTAGCTCAGTGGCACTGCACCTGCCTCCCAAGCACAAGGTCCCGAGTTCAATCTCCAGAACCAACCAAACAAACAAATAAACAACAACAACAAAAGAAAACAAAATCATGCACAGAGGAATAGCGTTTGGAGTGTGCAAATTGGTAAACAAAATGTGTCACCAGAGTTCAGGTGGTCACACGCAGGCTCTCTAGGGCTGGTGTTTGGGAGACAGTGGACTGTCCTTGGGCCACATTCCCAGAGCTCTGGGCCTTCAGGTCTCTTAAGGTTTGGATCTAGACTGTCCCTCAGAAGCTGATGGCTCAGAGGTTGGGCTTTGGAAGGTGATAGGATCATGGGAGGGGTGTCCTCATCGGTGGATTAATCCATAGCCAAATGCGCTGTTTGGAAGAGGTGGTCAATGAGGGCGTGACTGGAATAGTATCTTCCACCCCAGCCCCTGCCTTCTGTCTCTGCTTCCTGGCCACCATGACATGAGAAGCTTTCTTCCACCAGACCCTTCCACCATGCCCTTCCTGCCTTGGAGCCAGGAGCCAAAATAGATCTCTTCTTCTTTCAGTTGTAGATATCAGATGATATTTTGTGCCAGCGACTAGAAAGCGGCTAAAGGAAGATATCTCTGTGTTGTAACTTTTGTTGTGAGCTCTCTCACAGTAGTGCTTATTCTAGAAAGAATTATGATTTAAAGAAAGACAGGAGTTGAATTCAAGGGGACCTCTTTTAACCTGTTTGACTTTGAGGCATATTCTTTTTTGGGCCAGTAGTTACCAAACACACACACTGTCACATGCACACAAACGCCCATTTACACACTCTTGCACACACAGATGCAGTATTTTTTCCTTTATCTCCTAAGAAATAGGGAGCCAGGCATTCCACTGTACCAGGAACAGAGTGGGACATGCCAGGCAGGCCAAGAAGGCTGTTGTTTATGCCAAGTACTGTTTAAATCCTCCAGTGCTGGAGCTGTCCCGTGTCCATAGCAAGGTCCTGCAAACTCTGAATGTACCATGCCTTGTGTGGACAGTTACTTGGAGCAGAGTCTGTTCTTTTTTTTAAATTCATTTTATTGGTACATTTTAGGTGTACAATAAAATCACATTCATCCTTGGAAATTTGCACCTTTACATAATCTCTCTTGGCTCTTATTTCCCCCCTTCCCCTGCCCTCCCTTCAGCCCCTCCATCCCTCCCTATTTACAAAGATTTTGTTTCCAGTTTTTCATTTTCTCATATTAATTCCATTCCCTTCTATCCTTTCCCCTACCCCTCCCACTTCCCCTTCCCCTTTGCCCCTTTTCTTCCTATTTCACATTATCTATTATACCTTTTAGTCCTTATTTACACTTTCAGTTTCTCACACTAGAGGAACTATTCGGTATTTACACATGTGTGTCCTGTTAATTTCACTTAAGAGTATGCCTCAACGTGCATCCATTTAGCTATAAATGTCTCTAATTTCTCATTTTTTATTGCTGAGTAGTACAGAGTCCATTCTTCAGTTCATTTTAGGTTGATTTTTGATACTTGTTTTCACAAACCCTATGCTTCAAATTCCATTTTTTAAAACATTTATAACATTTTAAAAAAGCTAACTGCTCACTTTATTTTGGATCACCCCTTGTATATCCATGTGTGTATGAGTGTAGATGATGAAGTGCCCATGAGTATGATGGACCTGTGAGTGTGTTTGCATGTGTCAGAGGGTGTGCATGTGGGTGTATGTGTGCACACGTGTGTAAACATGAGTGTCTGGGAGTGAGTGTGAAAAATATGGGTGTGCGTTAGCATGGCCATGATCTGTGCATACGCATGTGAATGATCGCGAGCGTGTGCTTGGTGGGTATGCGTGTCTGTGAGTGTGTGTATGTGTGAGGCTGCATGCTTGTGCGTGTGCTACAAAGGGCCCTCGATGTCCCTCCCATTGGATGGTTCCTAGGCCAGCCTTACGGCCGGTCACAAGGCCAAAAGACAGGATGTCTTAGCAAAAAGGTGAAAGGGCCATCTGTCAACTCGTCCCTCAGTACTTCTCCAAATGGCGTTTTAGACATACTGTACCTTGTTTTCCTAATTAGACTTTAAATATGGAATCAAATGAAATATAAAAGAAAAACAGAGGGGTGAGGAATTGGTTGAAAATAGGGGAAGGTAGAATTGGTCAGACTAAAAAAAAAAAAGAAAACATATCCCAGAAATCAGCAGGGATAACGAACAGTGACAGGCTAACCCGCAGCAGACGACACTGCAGCCCAGCAGGAGGCGCGGACTCCAGCCGCGGCAAGCAGGGGAGCGAGGAGCGCCAGGTTTCTCCAAGATCAGCGAAGATCACGTGGCGGAAACCCTGTGACTGCTCCCTTTGATACCTGCCGGGCAAGATGGGAAAAAGATTCTGTGTAAAAGGCAAGGTCTCCATCTTGTGGCTAAATCCAGAATTGCAGCTCCTCTGGCACAGTTTCAAAACAAAGTGACATCCGCCTAGAGCGCAGGGCAGGTCCTCCCGCCAACCTGGGAGTCTGGGCCAGATTTCTGCACCTTAAAGGGCTCCTTGTTCTGTAGCCCCTGCCTTTCCCCACTTACAGTTGCCTTCAAAGGCTCTCCCATCTTCTCGGGCACCAAAGCTGGCTAAGTATCTATCGTGCATTTGCATTTCTTTCCTCCCATACACTTTCCCCTTATTAGGCAACTTTACCTTGTTGCAAAAGAGAAAGAGAAGTCAAGATCAGAAGCTGCGGGAAGTGTGATTTCTGGATATTCATTTCTAAAAAGCTGAGACTTTTGCCTAAAAACAAAGTCATTTGTTTGTTTATTTGTTTGTTTTTGAGATAGAGCC